>JAULBS010021031.1:0-10729 GCA_032355785.1 Symmetromphalus regularis
GGGGGGGGGGGGGGGGGGGCGCACAAATGTAATATTGGCTGTTGGGGGTGATACTGATTGTGACAGTAAAATAACCTATGACCAAAGTACCTGAAGCAAATTTCTTTCTAACGGAACTTAATCCCATAATGAAAGTAAATACTGACTATAATGAAAGAAAAAAAATTACAGATTCTAGTACGTTTAAGATGGGAAAGTGTCTTTAATGTTTTTACTAAAAACTAGCTTTCATCTTTAACACTTTCATCATCTTCTCACTTATCCCTTTCATATAATTTTTTTCTTTTAATCTTTTTTCTCTTCTAATTTTTTTTTTCATTACAAAGAGTCATAACTTCATTTATTTACACCTCAGGTCATTGAAAAAAAAATGTATTTAAGAAACTGGTTTCATTTTGGCTTAATTCACAGTAATAGTTTGATAATATTACTTCATTTTCTCCCTAACTTTAAAAAAAGTTATTTTTTTTTTATTTTTATTTCATTCGTTTTTGTCCATTTTTTCTTTTTCTTTTTTAAATTTCTTTTTTGTTACAAGGATCCATGTGAAAAAAAATGAATATTTTTCTTTTAAACTGTTGTGCCAATTTTTTTTTCTTTTTAATTTTTTTTTTTATAACAAGAATTTATAACTGTTTACTCTACTGGTCATTAAATTTTTTTTTTAAATGTATTTTAAAAACTGCATTCACTTTGGCTTAACTGACAGTAATAGTTTGATAATAATTATGACTCAACTTAATCATTACTTAAAAAACAAGTTTTTTTAAACTTTTAATATTTTGTATAAATTTTGTTTGTCTCTTCTAAATTTCTTTTTTATTACAAGGATTTATAACTACATATATTTAGTTTGATAATATGTCTTAGTGACTGGCCTCAGGCTGGAGGAATACAGTAATTTCCAGCTCTGCTGTGATTCAGATTAGATTTAGTTTTATTGTGAAAAAGTAGTTTTGTTTTTGTTAACGACGCCTCTAGAGCACATTGATTTTTATCTTATCATCGGCTAGGACGTCAGTCATATGGTCATTCCGACATGTATTTAGAGGAAACCTACTGCAGCCACATAGGCTACTCTTTCCGATAAGCAGCAAGATGTCTTTTAAATCCACTGTCCCACATACAGGACAGCACATACCACAGCCTTTGATGAACCAGTTGTGGAAGTTGAAATAGCCCAAACTGCATGGGTCAACCGAGAAGGATCGATCCAATGACCAATCAATTCATAG
This sequence comes from Symmetromphalus regularis, assembly GCA_032355785.1. Lineage (NCBI taxonomy): Eukaryota > Metazoa > Mollusca > Gastropoda > Neomphalida > Neomphalidae > Symmetromphalus > Symmetromphalus regularis. The sequence continues at coordinate 1,236 of JAULBS010021031.1, forward strand.
GCGGACATCCTACCGTTTGAGCTACATCCCGCTCTCTTGTTTTATTGTGATAACAAACAGACAAGGAATCAACTGTCACATCTAGAATATCTGATTATTCTTTTCACCAACTCTGCACTTTTTTTTTATCATTGTCGGCTGGCCTAAATAAAATAAAGGAAATGAAAGGAAAAGGTTTTTTTTTCAGGGTTCGCACATCTTTGAAAAGTGCAGGAATTTAACATAGGGTAAAAGCTACATGTAAGAGAAGAAAAAAAACGGAAGAAAAACAACTTGAAAATATCCAGGCCTCATTATTTGTCAGATTTTACCAGATTCTTTTTGGATTCCTGCTTCTTTACAACATGGGACTAGCCCCTGTAACACAGCAGTTATGCTGTCAGACTCATGACTGTTAGGTACTGGGATCAAATCTCAGGTTAGACATGAGATTTTTAATCTCCGTGCTGGTTCCCACAGTGTGTGCTCCACAGCACTGCATGGGTAGGTCTACTCCTCTTATGCCAACCAGTGGTCCACAACTGGTTTATCAAAGGCCATGGTATGTGCTGTCCTGTCTGGTGGAAATTGCATATAAAAGATTCATTGCTGCTAATTGGAAGGAGTAGCCTATGTGACTGTAGCAGGTTTCACCTAAAAGACCATGTGTCACTGTCACAAAATACCATATGTCACAAAATACCATATGTCAGACATATAATAAACAATTTGCTGGGGTATCGTTAAACAAACAATTAGTTTTTCCTTTCTGTCCCTTGTTTCAGTGCCAGCCTTTTAATTGAAGTAGGTAAATATATCCGTGGGAATACTGTCTGTATTTTCAGATTTGTTTACTGTAGAAAAACATGGTAAGAGCATTTCTGCAAATTACCACCATTTTAGTCTCAAATGCACAGCTACATGTATGGGGACTGTTTGTTTGCATGAATGTAAATATAAACCAATCATAGTTTTGTTATCCTGTTTGTTTTGACCATCACAAATCTGATGAGTTCCAAATTATACTCAACCAGAAAAGAAAGTATGCTTGTTGAAATATTTAGTTTTATGGGGTGGTCACAGTAATGGTCCATTGGCAGTAAACACATGCACAACTTGTGATATTACTGCACACACACACATCTTTGGTAGTCTAGATTGCACCATTTTAATCCACGGTTTCCAGTAAATTACTTATTTACAAGAGAACACCATCTAGTCATACCCAAATTAGCAAAACTGTAGCAGAAGATAGTGGAGAAATAAGTGCTTACATAGTATACTGTTATTGCATAGAATTGCGGCTTACAGAAGTTAATTGTAAATTACTTATACTCATCCAAAAAAGAAAGTATGATGTTGAAGTATTTTTGTTTCATTGGGTGGTCACAGTAATGGTCTATCCATTGGCAACAAACACGTGCACATTTTGTGATATTACTGCAAAAAACAAAGAAGTTTTTAGTGTGGATGCTTTACTGTATTCACCATCTAGATAATTCAAACCTGCATACCTTTCCAGTTTCTCCGTAATATTTCCAGACAGACACCCAAACTACGGCATTTCAGCAATACAGTCAAACTTTCTGCTGGCTGGCTGAGTTAGCTAGATTTTATTTATTTAAAAAAAAAAAAATTGTCGCTAAATTTGTGGGAGTTCGGTTCCACTGAGAGCATTTGCATAACTTTAGCATCGGACATGGTATTACATTACTGCACACACTCACACATCTCCTAAATGGTGTGGTTATCTAAATCCAGAATTTCTGCCAGGAATCTCGTCTTGTTTATGAAATAAATGACTATTGATTAAATGTGTATTCTCTTTTTTGGTTGAGTATACTTCAAGGGTCATTGTTTGTTGTTATTACTGGACTTGGCAGTGCTTGGATTAACAGCAAAAATGCATTTATCCAAGATCTGAAATGTCATATCTGTGGGAAATACAGCAGAATCCTTTTATCTGCTCAAGTATTTTATACCATTAACAGGATTATTCCTTTATTGGAAATGCCAGTATAAAATCATGTTAGTATTCTTGCACTCTCTGGTATAAAATCAAAGTACAGAAGAATCCTCTTAATTACATAGGTATCTTGCCCAAATATTTTATGTAATTAATAGGATTATTCCTTTATCGGAAATGCCAATTTAAAATTGTGTTACTATTCTTGCACTATCTGGTATAAAATCAAAGTATATTTAGGGACGGTCCATAAATGTCAATAGTTTTCATAATCCTAACAATGTTAGGATTGGGTTTGACCCACTCCCTCCCATCCCCTAATCCTAAAATAAAAACATTGATATAATGTATACTACAAGGTGACTTTTATTAACAGATTATACTTGTTGGCTTTACATATTTACTGGTAGACATGATATAAAACATTAACCCTTTGACTGCCCTTGGCAGTTTGGCTGGGTAGGCTATTCATTGGAAAAATTTCTGAAAGACCTTTCCAATGGATAGTTTTGGAGTGTTTTGTCCACATTATTGCTCTTCATCAAATTTGCCAATGGCACTTAAAGGGGGTTTATGGACTGTTCAATAGACAGTTCGATGGACCGATGTTTTACCTGTAAAACAATCAGAACATGGCTTTTACCCCCTCCCCCCCTTCTAAACATTGTTCGGATTGTGAAGCACATCAATATTTATGGACCATCCCTTACAAAATGTTTCAAACGGTGATCACAAAATCAGAAATGTACAGTAAAGGAAGGAATTTTTTTAACACAACCTGAATACAATAACAAATGTTAAAATAGTATATGGTTAATGGTTACACTCTGTTTTGTGATTATTTGATGAAAATGTAAGATTTGTCATGGCTTTTGTTTCTTTGGAAGATTCAAAACAATATGTTTTATGCAATTTCATCAAAGCAGAACATCACATTACTTTCAGGATCAAATAGCTAATGGACGCTTGCTAGACAAGTGTTTGTGCTTTGTATTAAACCCATTACAAACGTTTGGAACCAATGAAATCTCTACATAGTACCCGTGAAAGCTAGTCTATACTGAACACTAGTTTTTGTGCTTTGTATTAAACCTATCATGAACGTTTAGAACCAGTGAAATCTACATAGCACCCATGAAAGCTAGTCTATGCTGAACACTAGTATTTGTGCTTTGTATTAAACCTATCACGACCGTTTAAAACCAGTGAAATCTCTACATAGCACCCGTGAAAGCTAGTCTATGCTGAACACTAGTATTTGTGCTTTGTATTAAACCTATCATGAACGTTTAGAACCAGTGGAATCTCTACATAGCACCCATGAAAGCTAGTCTATGCTGAACACTAGTTTTTGTGCTTTGTATTAAACCCATTACAAATGTTTAAAACCAGTGAAATCTCTACATACATGTAGCACCCATGAAAGCTAGCCTATGCTGAATACTAGATTTTGTGCTTTGTATTAAACCCATTACAAATGTTTAAAACCAGTGGAATTCTCTACATACATGTAGCACCCGTGAAAGCTAGTCTATGCTGAATACTAGTTTTTGTGCTTTGTATTACACCTATCATGAATGTTTAGAACACGTGGAATCTCTACATAGCACCCATGAAAGCAAGTCTATGCTGAACACTAGTTTTTGTGCTTTGTATTAAACCTATCACGACTGTTTAAAACCAGTGAAATCTCTACATAGTACCCGTGAAAGCTAGTCTATGCTGAACACTAGTATTTGTGCTTTATATTAAACCTATCATGAACGTTTAGAACCAGTGAAATCTCTACATACATGTAGCACCTGTGAAAGCTAGCCTATGCTGAATTCTAGTTTTTGTGCTTTGTATTAAATCTATCACGAACGTTTAGAACCAGTGAAATCTCTACATAGCACCCGTGAAAGCTAGCCTATGCTGAATTCTAGTTTGGTTGGTTATACTAATGTTCGTGCTTATATCCAAATACTTCTGCTACAGAATTCTTGATTTTTTTTGAGACTCAGTGGTCCAGCGACAGAACATGAACTCAAGCTGAAGACAGTGGTTCAAAATCTGTTAGAGGTTGACTCACACTTGACTATAATTTTATGTCAAAAAAAATAATATTTGACTTCGAATAGCCAATAATTAATAAATCAATGTGCTCTAATGGTGTCATTAAACAAAACAAATGAAAAAAGAAAACCTTTTTTATCTTAAATACAGTTGAATCTTCTTAATTGGGGATTTTGCCCAAATATTTTATGCAATTAACAGGATTATTCCTTTATCAGAAATGCCCATTTAAAATCATGTTACTGTTCTTGTACTATTTGGTATAAAATCAAAGTACATCTATCAAACAATCATCACAAAAATCAGAAATATTCAATATAGTAAGCAGTGTTCAAAACGAGGCAGCGGGCGGCGCATTTACTGGTCTATTTGCAAACTTGCACCGTCTACTTTCCCCTTAAAAAAAAACCCAAGTTCCTTTAAAGTGTCTCCTCCTACTCTCTTCCTTCCAACTCATATTCTCAAATAAAATGAAAAGCCTGGTTAGGAATGCTATGACCATGTAACCTGAATGCTTTAAATAATATATGGTTACACAGTGTACTTTGTGGTCATTTTGTAATTATTTGATAAAAATGTTAAGATCCACCATGTTTTTGGTACTTTGGAAGAAAAAAATTAAGTTTTCTTCATTTTCTTATGCAATTAACCAAATATTACATAGAAAGGATATGCCATTAAAAGAAATTCTTTGTATGCATTTGCATATAAATGGTTCTGTGCAACAGAATATTATGCAAATAACAGGAATATGCTATTATCAGGAATGCGATTCAGTGGACTTTATTGAACTTCTTTTGCAAATATACATATATTCTTTTTGTTAAACATTATTTTTTGGTCATTTGTAAAATAAATATGGAATTTAAATTTCATTTTCTTTCAAGTTTCAAATTCAATTGGGATAGTTGGCAGCAAAAACCTTTCAACTGAGCCATAAAATAAATAAAAACGAAGGTAAAGCTATGATTTAATTGAATCGAACCTGCTGGCATTTATTTAACCTATCGTCTTGTTACTAAAGTACCTGATTCCATTAAGAAATGCAATTTCAGATAACGACAGCCTCGCAGGGAATATTTGAGCTTTAATTTTTATAGCTTTCAATAAACGTACTGTGCAAGGATTTGCAGAATATAAAAGTCGTTTAGACGTTCTCACGAATTACACCCTGCTCATAAACAAGGCTGGCTATGGACAATAAAGGCATATGTGTTACAATGCGTGATCTTAAATGCACTATGCACATCGTTTATGCGATTCGTATCTTGTAAAATCAATATCAGAGCGATTCTTTTCACTGGTGCCGCGTTTATCTTCTCTATCATTCTTTATATTATGAAGATTGTAGCGGAGAAAAAAAACGAGGAACTGTGTTTTATTATCAGAGTTGCAACGGAAATGCGTTAATAAAATAAATGAAAAAATTCTGGTTGTGTGGGTTAAGTGAGGTTTGTAATTAGAACTGACAGGGAGGCAATATATTCGAATCTTTGTGAGAACCCGGTTTCTTGTGGGTCACGTTGTCGTCGAAGAGGTCAAAGAATTTTAAAATTAATTTTTCAGGCTTGAAAAAGTAATTGAAAATAGCAATTTATTGCATTGAAGATATTTTGTCAATTTTTTTGTTGTATGTCATATCTTTTGTTCGGGTTGTGACATCATGGAAAAGGTCATTAAATTTTAAAATAAATTTTTCAGACTTGAAAAAGTAATTGAAAACAGTGATTTATTACATTTCAGATATTTTTATGCTGTATATGTCATGTCTTTTGTATGGGTTGTGAGATCATGAAAAAGGTCATGAAATTTTAAAATGAATTTTTCAAACTTTAAGAAGTAATGGAAAATAGCAATTTATTACGTTAAAGATTTTTGTGAATTTTTACATTGTATATTACATCTCTTTTGTACAGATTGTGGGATCATGAAAAAGGTCATCAAATTTTTAAATTCATTCTTTAGCTCAAAAATGGAAGGAAAAACATAAATTTATTAGATTTGCTTTTCTTTTCTTTTTTTAGAAAAATTATTGGTTTTTGTGCTGTTTGTCAAGTTTGATAGTAACACAAAGTTATAGAAACTTTGTGAATATATATGTCTTATCTTTTGTGCGGGTTGTGGGATCATAGAAGAGGACATCGTATTTTAAAATTTATTTTTTGTGCTAGGAAAATGAATGAAAAATATCAATTTATTAGTGAAAGTTGTGGAATCTTGTGTTGTTCAGAAAAAGTCCCAAATTAATTAAATTGTTCGCGAACACTCGTCCTGAACACGCCATGGGTTACGGAGTGGTTGTTGTTAGTTATTTAGATTACAAAGACTCATTGGATGTAAGTTACGCAAGTTTCGTGGAATAGGATTGTGTCATTTTATCCTGTTTAATATATATGACAATGATATTATCATGTATAAATTGTTTTGTTGGTATTCCTCTATCAATATGACATATTTCTTAACGATTTGGTTCTGGCGATATCATGGGAATTTAAATTGGAACTAATTTTGTGAAAAAACTATTTAGTATAAATTTTTAGGGTGCAGAATTTGCCATGGAATTTCCCAATTCCTACCGCAGAAAATAGCTAACTTTACTGCAGAATTTAATAAATTTTGCTGCGGAATTCAGGGGGGACTGAAATATTTTAACAGCAAAAACATGATTTCAAACTATCGTGAACTCAATAAATTCCAAATTTGCAAAATATAATGCAGTGGGGGCATTAAATAGGGAATATATTGTCAAACAAAATTACAGAAAAGTTAAAGATTTTTAAAATTATTTTTTGGGACTAGAAAAAGGAGTATTAGATTTTTTATTTTTTGCAATGTTGCAGGTTTTTGTGTTGTTTCTGAGGTTTTGTAGTAAAGATAAATTACAAAAATTCTCAACCTATTTAAAATTAATTGTTCAGGCATGAAAAAAGAAAAAAAAATATAAATTTATTAGATATTTGTGTTTTTGGAAATGTTATAGTTTTTGTGCTGTTTCTGTTTTCATAGTGACACAAAATTGGACAAAAGGTCAGGAACAATTTTTTTAACAAATTCAGGTAATGAAATGTTATTGGAAATAGCAAATTATTGCATTTCAGAAAAAAACATTTTGCATTTTTGTGAGAATTGGGGTTTTAATACATGTTGATCATAGAATCCTGGGAATAAAAAGAATTTTAAATTAAGTTTTTGGACAGAAAATGTAATGAAAAATAACAGTTTGTTATGTTTAACTAAAATGTCATTTTTTATACAGGTTACAAAATCTCAAAAATGGTCAAGAATTATTATTTTTATAATCAGGTACGAAATTGTTTTGGAATATAAGAATATATTGCCTTTAAAAAATTCATTTTCTTAGATAGGATTATTATTTTTTTTTTTTTCATTTGTTTTTAGAAATTATCATTTTTTTCTTGTCAATAACAGAATTTTATCATATCAAAATTTGTATGAGTTACAGCATCATAATAAAAAATATCATCAGTTCTAAAAATAATTTACCAGAAAATTATGGAAAATAGCAATTTATAAACAGATTTCCTTTCTAGAAAAAAGCCTAAAAACTCTTTAAGAACACGGAAGAATATTAAATTGTCATGCTGCCAATGTTAGAGTTAGTAGCTTATATCCCTTCGGCTTTCTTCATAAAATGCAATATGTGGCATTGAAGTAAATCAGATAAACTACTTGTTTTATTATGAGCTTCGGCTTTCTTCATAAAATGCAATATGTGGCATTGAAGTAAATCAGATGAACTACTTGTTTTATTATGAGATTCAGCTTTCTTCATAAAATGCAATATGTGGCATTGAAATAAATCAGATGAACTGCTTGTTTTATTATGAGTTCTGGATTTCAAACAGATTTATTGTCTGGCAAGATTTTGCAATTTTTCCTCGAAATTTAGGCCTGTATGGGCATCTTACCCCGAATTGGTGAATATGTGATTGGGTTATTAATGACACTCCAGCACATTGTTTATTCAGCGGCTATTAGCTGTCTGACATATGGTGTTCTGTGACTCATGATTTTAGAAGAAACTCGCTACCAAATAGGCTACTCTTTCCGATAAGCATCATGGAGTCTTTTATGTGCACTTTCCCACAGACATGACAGCATATACCACAGCCTTTGATAAACCAGTTGGGTAGCATGTCCTCAGTGGACCCATTTGCAGTTGGGGCAATTTTCCGTTCCAACCAGTGGTACACAACTGGTTTATCAAATGCTGTGGATGGTGCATATAAAAGATCCCTTGCTGCTTTTCGGAAGGAGTAGCCTATGAGGCGGCAGCGGGTTTCCTCTAAAAGACATATGTCAGAATGACCATATGTATGACGTCCAATAGCTGATGATCAGATAAAAATCTATGTGCTCTAGAGGCATTGTTAAATAAAACAAACTTTACTTTGAAAAACCAGTTGTGACCCACCGGTCGGTATAAGTGGCTTACTCCTACCCACTGAGCTTTGCAGAGCACTCCCTCTGAGTTGGAGCTGATATCAAGATTAAAAATCCCATGCCTCGACTGAGATTTGATCCCAATACCTACCAGCCGTGAGACCGACAGCTTAACAACTGAGGCCAGTGGTCGATGTCTAAAATGCATTTATTGATGAATGCATAATTTTCTCTATTTTTGGAGATAAACTTTCTATAAATATAAACATCTGTTACGGTTTTAGCACTACTTGTTGTACTGAAATGGTAATGCTTTGTGTTAGAAATAGATATGTTATTGTATACTTAAAGATAATATTTCTTATGTTCATTGATAAACATTATTTAAATTAACCTTGCCTCGAGACTTAAGGCTACATATAGAAATAAATCAAAGTAATTCTCTCTTGTGTTAAGAAGATATTCGATGATGAACATATAAAAACAATACTTTGTGTATTTATAGACTTTCTATTTTATAAATAAACATGCATCAGGTCTCACACACCACATTTAGCAATACAAACACATTACTTATTCTTTGATTATTAGAAATACATTTGATGATGTTGACAATAGTTTTGTATATTTTTAGTCTTTCGGAATATTTATAACCTTATCTTGGTCTCACACACTACATTTAACAATACAAATAAAGTATTAATTCTTTGTATGTTAGAAATATGTTTGTTAATGAAAATGAAAGAATAATAGTTCTAGATATTTATAAATAAACCTATAAAAGAACTTATGTACCTTGCATCTTAAACACTACATTTTGAAATAAAAAAATAAAGTAATTCTTTGTGGTGTTTGAAATGCATTTTGGTCTCACACACAAGTTTTAGCAATACAAATAAAATATTCATTCTTTGTGTGTTAGAAATGCATTTGGGTCTCATAAAATTTAGTTTTAGCAATACAAATAAGTATTAGTTCTTTGTGTGTTAGAAATGCATTTGGGTCTCACACACTAGTTTTAGCAATACAAATAAGTATTAGTTCTTTGTGTGTTAGAAATGCATTTGGGTCTCACACACTAGTTTTAGCA
>JAULBS010021042.1:0-10729 GCA_032355785.1 Symmetromphalus regularis
AACAGGTGTACTACAATGTAAAGAAAGAAAGAATACATCAACTGGTGTAATACAATATAAAGAAAGAATACATCAACAGGTGTAATACTATATAAAGAAAGAATACATCAACTGGTGTAATACAATGTAAAGAAAGAAAGAATACATCAACTGGTGTAATACAATATAAAGAAAGAATACATCAACTGGTGTACTACAATGTAAAGAAATAAAGAATACATCAACTGGTGTAATACAATGTAAAGAAATAAAGAATACATCAACTGGTGTAATACTATGTAAAGAAATAAAGAATACATCAACAGGTGTAATACAATATAAAGAAAGAATACATCAACAGGTGTACTACAATGTAAAGAAAGAAAGAATACATCAACTGGTGTAATACAATATAAAGAAAGAATACATCAACTGGTGTAATACAATGTAAAGAAATAAAGAATACATCAACTGTTGTAATACAATGCAAAGAAATAAAGAATATAATCAACTGATGTAATACAGTGTAAAGAAATAAATACATCAACTGGTGTAATAAAATGTAAAGAATTAAAGAATACATCAACTGATGTAATACAATGTAAAGAAATAAAGAACACATCAACTGGGGTAATAAAATGTAAAGAATTAAAGAATACATCAAATGGTGTAATAACAATATATAAAAAAATAGTACATTGTGAAAACTAATTTATTTTTGTTATAATTAATTCTTAATATTCATATATGCTTCTTTCTTTTCCATTTTTTCTTTTTACCCTTAGGTCGAATTATATTTTAGTAATAATAATTTAACCACAGAATAAATTTGTTCTGGAATTTTATTGCTGTACTGATGCCCATGTGTACAAGATTAAAGTTGTACATGTCAGTAGCATACACACGGTGGGGGTGAGGAGATTAGGGGTTTAAACCTCCCTACATATTTCTTAGAACTGTCCCCCATCCCCCTCCAACAGCCGATGTTACTTTTGTGCTGGGGGTGGAGGTCATTAAATAAATAAATTTTCTAAGAACTGGATTTTTCACTTTTTTATTTTTTAAATGTAACATTTTAATAATGTACTACATAATGTTAAAAGATTACACTGTATAAATAATACAATGTATAACACCATATAAATAATACAATGTACACAAATTGATGTGCTAATTTTGAGGGATGGAGTGAAGGCTATAAAGATGGATCTAGAGAGAAAAGCAACAACATTGGTACATCCAATGACATAAAAAGTCAAGTTTATTTTACTTATGTGCCTCTAGAGCACACTGATTTTTATCCCACTGGCATAAATGTACAGTAGTGGATCCTATTAATAAGTAAATTATTCCAAAAATATAAGTACAAAATATATTTGTTCTTGGGTGTTACAAATCTACCTCACATGGTTTCTATTAACACAAAATGTAGAGAAAAGTGTACAGGTTTTCATTGAAACATTGTTTTATAGTGTCAAAATGTCACATCCCTTACAAAAAATTACCATGAAATGCCCCTATTAATGTACTACATAATTTTAAAAGATTGCACTGTATAAATAATACAATGTATAAATTATAATAAATATAAATAATACAATGTATAATACCATATAAATAATACAATGTATAAGGCAATATAAATAATACAAGGAAATAATGCCATATAAATAATACACATACAAACTGATGTACTAATCTCGAGGGATAGAGATGGATTTAGAGAGAAAAGCAACAACATGGGTACCCACCTACTGGCAAAAAAGTAATGTTTTTGTTTCATTTAACAACACCTCTAGAGCACACTGATTTTTAACTTATCAGCTATTGGACGTCAATCATATGATGATTCTGACATTTTTAAAGGAAAAACCCACTGCCACCATATAGGCTACTCTTTTTGACAAACAACAAGGAGACTGTTATATGCCCTGTCTCACAGACAGGACAGCACATACCATTGCCTTTGATGAACCAGTTCCTACTGGCATAAATGTACATCAGTAGCAGATTCTATGAAAAGTCACCTCCCTATTCTAGAATTTATTAAGAATATATTTTCTGAATAGGACATGGAAATTATCCATTTTCCCCCAGTCCTATTAACCCATCACATTTGGACCCCCCGCCCTCTTAGGAAATCCTGCATTCCACGCCTGTACATGTAGTTTAAGGGGTGGTTCATGTCCCCAACAATCACACCTTTTTATTCCCCACCACCTTTTATATCAGCATATCTTGCAATTATACTAGTTATTTTTTTCCTATAAAACACTAATATAAAACACTAAAGAAATGTAGTGATAACTCCTGCATAACATTGATGTGGTTGTGGTCTTAGACTTTGAAGAAATACTGGGAACAATGGTACACATGCAATAGAGGATCCAGGGAGCCGGGACACCCCTTTTTTTTTGAAAACCGACCATAACCTTTAAGAGGAACCAATACTATCATATGCAGAACTACTACATTTGACAGTGGTAGACTGGTTAACTTGCCAAACGACAGTGGTTTGATGTCACTAAGGATGGGTTCAGTGCTAAAACATACACAGTGACATAACAAAATACCATCCATTACATTTAGATCCACCCTTTCAGAAATCCAACATCTGTGTCTGATGAATGAATAGGACTGGAGGAAAAATGGTTAATTTTCACGTCCATCCACTTGGAAAATGTGAAAAATAATATGAGAAAAGAGGTGATCCAGATACCCTGGGTCCCCATCTGGAGCCACTACTAGCCTGACATGTACATTTATAAGTTCTTTAGATATGACCAGAAGACTCACAGCCTTGTCGGGAGGGGGGAGGGGGGGGAGGGAGCGACAAAGTCAATGTTCAAGTTACAAATCTATACCAATGTTTGCCTGACTGCAAATGAACAGGAAGTTGCCACTTGTTAGTGGGGAGGGGGGAAAGGGTTGCACTTCACCCATACTTAGTCTGCTGGATCTAACTCCATTGACAGCAAATGGAGTGGAGACTTTAAAAGATTTGAACCCGAGTGTCCCTTACTCCTTAGCAATGTCAGTGAGCACGCCCTCTACCCTCACAATGTCATTGAGTGTGACCTCTCCCCCACCAATGTCATGAACTGAACCCTCAATGTCATAATCTGTAACTGGGACAACAGCTGCACATTAATTTCTCAAACATAGTCACAAATGTTGATAAGAATTATCTAAAGAAAAGACATGCTTATGTATCAAGGGTTAAAAAAAATAGCATTAACAATCCCCACCCCTCTAATCTCACTTTTTTTACTTTGCAATTCTATTAGTACTTTCAGTAGTTACACCCCCACCCCCCACCCCACATCAAATCCTGACTACCTTATGGCTGCTTATTAAAATAAATGTATGTCACTAAAATTACTCCTAAAACAGAAAATTATTTTTTATAATATACTCTGGTTGAGTAATAGAGGCAGATCCAGTATTTAGGTGAGTGTGGGGGTGGGGGCGTTTTTCTTCCCGTCTGCTTGTCCAGACATACCAGTAGTTATGTTTTAAAATAATTTTTACCAACAATAGAAGGTGGGCCTTTTATATCAACCCCCCCCCCCTCCGAATCCGATCCTGTAAAGTGTAATAATGGAGTTCATAAAAAGAATAAATAATTTCCTAGCAATGCTTTATGGCCCTTCAAGCGTAACAGTTGTTTATAAAGCACCCAATATGGTTAACTGTATCAGTGTATGTATTAGATACGTTAAGTTACAACTTCGGATTTAAATACAAGTTTAAAATAATCCACTATTATATCAGTATGTTATTTAAATACATTTCCACTATAGTAACCATGAAAGAATTATAATTTGTTTATTATTTGTTGAATAAAAGTAACCAAGCAGGATAGGCCTACTCACAAAGGTAAAATGCAAATAAGAAATAACGAACGTCAGACTCAAAGGCACCGCCTATTACCATTAGTATTAAACTCACCTTCATAACGATTCTTCCAATATGTACCACATTATCCGATTGCTTATCCTTTTTCGTTGCTATATCAAAAAATACGTTTGGTTTCGACATTTTGTTAGTTATTAATGGCACTGGGATACAAAGATGTTCTCCGAATGTGACCTTGTCCTTCTTTAGCCGGTATGGAGAAATATGTCCAGGCAAGGCGCGCGGTTGGTCGATTGTTCGCGAAGGGCATACGACTATTAACGAAGATGTTCGTTCTTTTCCGTACAATGACAAAATGACCTTGACATGTCCTTTAACCGTAATCGGAATCTTCCGTCAAGTTCCGATAAAATATGTTCATGAGCGTGACCTTCATGACATTAAAAAGGTTATATTACAGTATATGGTACGACCTCCAAATTCAGAAATGTGTCATTGTTGTTGTTTAACAGTATTTTTGAAAAAGAAAAACAGGCACATGAATTTACCTTAAGATGTATATTAATAATATTAAAACATCTCACTGCATTATCACAAAACAGTAGCTTATGGCACACAGTGACACTGTTCAGTTATGTGGGCACATTGTGTTCATAGGCACTCTGGTAATCGTCCGCGATGTATCGCTATTTATAGTCAGGAAAGCATTAATAATATAACAATATAACACTGCCACAATCATGGGCGTAAAATCCGGAGAGACGGTGGACACGCCCTCCCCCTCACTTTTTTGACTGATGGGACGCCTATATAATTACCCCCCACACACACACACACACACACATTTTGCTTAGAAAAACTGAAAATTTCAGTGAAATTAAAATTAAAATGCCTAAATAAAACCTTTACCGGTATTTCTTTTTATTGTATCAATGTAACACTTAACCATGTCGTCTTAGCGCAAATATACCGAAGTACATAAGTGGTCTATAATGTTGGGGGGTGAGGTGGGGCAGCGGGATGGTCCGCCCCCTCCCACGTTTTGGACAAGGGTATGTTTCGTCCCCCCACTTTCAGGAACGGATTTTCGCCTTTGAACTGAACCCTGTATTAAACTTACTAGGCCATTAACAGTACACGGCACTTTATCTGCCAATGGGTGCCTGGAAAAGGACATTTTCTATCCGGCTGCAACCGTTTATTTATAATCTTGATGAAAACAAACACACATGGAGTAAAACAAACAAATCACACCCGTTTCGGTGCATTTTATACAAATGTGAGGCACGCCAGCGAAACCAGACACTTGGGTCAGAATTTCAAATATGAGATATAGTGCATATAAAGACCTTTCCAAAACAGAAAAGAGTTTCAAAATCGAATAAGTATTGACCATGATATGACTATTTTAAGCTACTCGATTTGGGCGAAATAGAAAATGCAAAATTTGATATAACAGCCTTAGAAAAAAAGGTCAGTTTGCTCACGTGGTAGCAACAACGCGCAGTTATTTACAAGCAGGTATCTCGCTACCATCGGAAATACGTCATCTTTCCTCGTGAATATGAAGTCGGCATGTCCATTAATGGAGTCTGTTCTCACCCGGTCATTTTGATATGTATTGTTAGTGATGTTTGCGGCGGGAATTGGGTGAAGTTTTAGCGTAGAAAATGTGTAAATCACGGTGTTTCTTCCCCTTTATACCATTGTTTTGGAGAGGTATGGATACAAAATGTTGCTCAAATACCACTTTCAAGTTGGAAAGGTCGTCTGATACCTACAGAGGTGAGAGATGATGTTTGTAAAACCAAAAAATTTGAAAATTCCCAAATGGTAAAAAATAATGTCAATCGCTACATTAGACTATAAATAGCCTGTACTCAATAATTAACTTGTGAGAGAAGCGTCTGGTTTCGCTGGCGTGTATCACAAATGTCACCTCACTTTCGGGGCCAGAATTCAGCATTCAATGTTGTCAGTATTACACTATCATTTCAAAATATAAAGCAGTTTACCTATGAAGAAACATATATAACATTGAAACTACATTTTATAGCATGTACCAAAGTAAGCATTTCATTATGTTTTCTACCTGGAGTTATGTCCCTTCTTACTAAAAGTATTTTTATCTTGTTTACATCTCGTCTTGGTTACACTGGTGGTAATGCTAAAAACAATAAAAAAAACAACGTATCAACATACCAAGCTGAGAGAGATACCTTGCAGTCAGTATTCGTCCAATAAACTCCCATGTTAGATGGCACGATCGGGATTTTCCGCATGGTTGCTACAGCAACCCAATTCTCAGCCAATGACACGTTTATAAACAGAGAGTGAACCTCCGTGGTCCTGCGGTAGAATGTCGGACTCTCAAGCTGATTACAGAGGTTAAAAAACCTCTGGAGGCTGGCTCATAATTGGCTACATGTTAAAATTACCAAGTGTTTGACATCCAGTAGACAATGATTAATAAATCAGTGTGCTCTAGTGGTGTCGTTAAACAAAACAAACAAAGTTTATCACAGAGAATTAATAAATCAGTGTGCTCTAGTGGTGTCGTTAAACAAAACAAACAAAGTTTATCAAAGAGAATTAATAAATCAATGTGCTCTAGTGGTGTCGTTAAACAAAACAAACAAAGTTTATCAAAGAGAATTAATAAATCAGAGTGCTCTAGTGGTGTCGTTAAACAAAACAAACAAAGTTTATCACAGAGAATTAATAAATAAGTGTGCTCTAGTGGTGTCGTTAAACAAAACAAACAAAGTTTATCAAAGAGAATTAATAAATCAGTGTGCTCTGGTGGTGTCGTTAAACAAAACAAACAAAGTTTATCAAAGAGAATTAATAGCATTAGTCCTTTTTTTATTTTGTTACTTGGTTTAACACTTTTGTAAAAACTTTTGTCAGTCGGTCAAAATAAAAATAACTCTCATATGTATTCGATATTGTGTTGTTGATATTTTAAAACTAATTATCAAAAGAAGGAACACAGTTAAATTAACTATACACAGTGGTCCTGTTTGTTTTCTCTGTAAATCAATGTTTTGCTTATGTAATGTAGAAAAATTTCTAAGAGTAAAATTTTATTTTTATTTTACTTCATGGTTTTTAAGTTTGACAGTTCCGTAAATAATAATAATAATTATTATTATTATAATTATAATAATAATAATAAAATAATAGTAATAAATAAACAAATGAATGAATGAATGAATCATAAACTTCACTTAGAACGATATATGCTCATGGTGCACAGTACTGAAAATAACACGAGAATATAATTATTAAACTTACTCAAAGTGCATATTACTGAAAATAACACAATAAAATAAAATCTTATCAAAAAATAATAATAATAATAAAAATAAATAAATAACAAAAAATAAATAACTAAATAAAATTAAAATACAAGTATCATAACTCCAATGGATGTTTAGAGTTGAGATTTGAATATCTTCTGTGAAGGCGCATCATTAACGTTTTGAGAGACTTCCGTCTAGAGATGGCCCACGCCGTCAGAGCGAGATCCACCGTGTGATTGGTCATCCACCATTTAATACTTTATCAGACGCACATGTCTCGCAATTAGATAAAAACAACTTGTGCATTCCACCAGCATAATAACCAGCCTTGCGTTCAGAGCCCAATACTTAGCGGTCGCCCGGTAGACTAGTTTTAGTGCCTCGTGTTAAATCCAATGAGAACGTATGGAACCAGTTGAATTGTTACGTAAGGCTGTGTTCTGTTCAAATAACTAGCGAACGCTCACTAGACTAGTTCTTGCGCTTTATTTTAAATTCAGTGAAAAAGTTTAAAACCAGTGAAATTGTTAAATAGCGTCCGTGAAGGCTAGCATGTGCTGAACGCAAGTTGGCCTCTTTTCAAATAGCTAGCGGTGACAAATTCAAGATGGCGTCGGGATATCGTATATTTGAAGCCATGGTGATCTTTTTTATAAATCTATTTTACACAAGCTATATTTGTGCTAAATTTTATCCTTTTATTTGAAGATGCACAATTTTCCCTTTAGCTGTTGCACATACTAAGCTGCTTCAAAATGACCATGCTCATAACAACCTCAAAATGACCATGCTCAAAATGACTATGTTCAAAATGCCTCAAATGACCATGCTCAAAATGCCTCCAAAGATCACGTTCCAAATAACCATGCTCAAGATGCCACAAAATGACCATATTCAAAATGTCTTAAAATGACCACACTCAAGATGCCTCAAAAGATCACGCTCAAAATGCCTCAATATGTCCATGCTCAAGATGCCCCAGAACGACCATGTTCAAAATGACCAAAACCAAACCCATATGAGAACGAGTCCTAAATTTCGTCTCGATAGATCAAAATGACCATGTTCAAAATGCCTCAAAAGACAATGCTCCAAATGACCATGCTCAAGATGCCTCAAAATGATCATACTCAAAATGTCTATATTCAAAATGCCTCAAAATGACTATGCGCAAAATGTCTCAAAATGGCTATGCTCAAAATATCACGCTCAAAATGACCATGCTCAAGATTCTTCAAACTAACCATGCTCAAAATGCCTCAGAACCGCCATGTTCAAAATGACCAAAAAACCCAAACCCATTTGGGAAGAAGTCTTTAAGGCTTCGTTTCAGTCATTCCTGGTCAACATCCGATCTCCTTTGCTTGGTTTACATATAAATTGCACAGCACAAGATCACCCTGGCCCTGAACGTCACGATGACAAGAGAAAGATATTCCACTTGCTGGCTTATGTTCATTTTAGTGTTTGCGTAAAACCTCTAGTAAATGAACAATATCAACGGTTTAATAAAATAACAATTCAAAAGCACCGACGTGCGTAATGGAAGTGTCATTGCTGGTTGAGCAGTGATTTATTTGGGCAAACAACGTGTGAAAACGACTCGAGAACTCGCGACCCGGGCTCAACATGGCCAAATAAAGACATCGTTGCTTCACTTGGCGGGATTCTAGATTGCGAGAAATGACAAACGCGTTTTCACACATGACTAGTGAGTGATTGTGTCGCCCGTAATGAGAGTTTGCTAGTGATTTGCACAGAAAATGGCGAGCAAGCTTTATGCTTGATTAGGCTCTCTACGTTAAACAGTTTCACTCTTACTTTGTGAGTAAGTCCTTAAGTTTACAATCGTTCGCTCTGACGGAGGCAGAAATTTTGGAGGGGGTCTCAAAATATTATAAACATTTTTGTTAATATTGAGGGTGGGGGAAAGTTACAACTACCATATTTCTTTTCTGGAAAAAACTAAATAATTTTTAAACATTGAAATGAGAAAGATAAAATTTGGTGATTTAGCTGATGGTGTGTGTGTTGGGGAAAGGGGGTCAGAACCCCTGGCTCCACATATGGTACGTAAGGCTAAAAATGATTTTGTTTCTGGTCCACATAACCATCGTTATTGACCTTGCAGGTTAATTTTTGTATTGTTTTTCTTTTGATCTTTTGCCATCATGACTTTGTCAAAACATTCACTGACCTCTGTATTGTGTAGATATACAGTTCTGAACACAACGACTGTTGTGTGGTTCGAATTATATCAATCAAATGCCACACAAAAGTCTGTTTTTGCAGTCACTATATCCTTTAGCTTCTTCTACTTCTTCTCCTTGTTCTTCTGTTTCTTCCTTGTTCTTCGACGTCTTCTTCTTATAATCATCATCGTCATCGTGGTCGTCCTCTTCCAGGTCTTTTATTTCGTATTCTCCTTCTCTTATCTCTTCTTCAACTACGTCTTCTTCTTATAATCATCATTATAATCATCATAATCATAATTACAATTATAATAATTGTCCAACGAATGCTACCATCATAGAAAAGGAGATACGTATATAAAATTGCGAAGGTCTCACTGCATAGTTTCGATGAATGAACATTGCACATTTTACTGTTTCAGCTGGCATAAACCATGACCATATCATCTGTTCTGTTAAATCATTAAGCATAATGGTTTTAGACTTTATGCTTCAATGAATGCTTCCATTATAAAAAATGAGATCAGTAGATAAATTAGTGAAAGTCTCACCACATAGTTTTACTGCTAGAGTCGCATCCGATTTTATCATCTATCTTTTCAAACCATTAAGCTTTGGCTGTTTATAGACATAGTACAACGAATGTAACCTTAATTAAAAGGAAATGCAATATAAAATGGAGAAGAGCTCGTTATATGGTTTCTGTCAAATGAGCTTATGATATCTTCCTGTTTGAGCATAAAAGTGGTATCAGACTATTATGACGTTCATATTAATCACACATCATGTAATGAACTTATTTATTGATTTGCGTAAAAGTAGGTACAACTTCAGACAATTATGATGTTCTCATCTATCACACATGATGTAATGAACTTATGTATTGATTTGTGTAAAACAATGTACAGCAGACAATTATTACATTTTTATCTACCACTCATCATGTAATGAACTTATGTATTGATTTGTGTACAACTGGGTACAACACAATTATGACGTTCGTATCAATCACACATCATGTAATGAACTTATATACTGATCTGCGTAAAACCAGGTACAACATCAGACAATTGTGACGTTCTTATCAAAAACACATCTTCTAATGAACTTATTTATTGATTTGCGTAAAAGTAGGTACAACTTCAGACAGTTATGATGTTCTCATCAATCACACATCATGTAATGTACTTTGTATTGATTTGTGTAAAACAATGTACAACAATTATTACATTTATATCTACCACTCATCATGTAATGAACTTATGTATTGACTTGCATAAAACTGGCATCAGACAATTATGATGTTCTCATCAATCATACATCATGTAATGTACTTTGTATTGATTTGTGTAAAACAATGTACAACAATTATTACATTTATATCTACCACTCATC
>JAULBS010021053.1:0-10727 GCA_032355785.1 Symmetromphalus regularis
TCTCTCTCTCTACCCCTCTCTCTTTTTCTCTACCCCTCTCTCTGTCTCTCTCTCTCTCTCTCTCTCTCTCTCTCTCTCTCTCTCTCTCTCTCTCTCTCTCTCTCTCTCTTTTTAAAACTGTATAGAAAACTTATCTCCTGTCATTTGTACATGTATAGATATCAATGTAGCTTATTGTATTTGTATGATTATTTATAAAAAGGCGAAAAAAAAGATTAAAAAGTTAATTATTTTATTGTCACGTATCATCTGTCATACATTACGTTCACATGGTTGAAACAGATATTGGAATGTTTGCTTTATGCAGCTAGGAAAAACAGAAACAAAAGTCAAACTTGTTTTTATTTTTGGTAATTCGCAGGTTCCTGTGGACAACTCTTTTGTAAGTGAAACATTTTTTGTTCAGACATAAAAGAAAGGAACTATTTTGTGTAACTGGGTTGAATCTGTAAATTTTACTGTAACGATTCCATTTTTAATGAAAATAGGGGGTAATATAGTGAATTCTGAACAAAGGTGATAAAATATTTTATCATTATAATCGTAATAAAGCAGAGAACAAACACAAAATGGGAAAATTTCTGATTTCGATAATTTTTTGAAAGTTCTTAAAGAGAATTGGTCACTCACTTAAGAGCAACAGAAGTTACGTTTTTGTTGCCGTTTTCTGCCTTGCTGGAAAAGAAGCTCCACTGGGGGAGGGAGAGGGGGAAGGAATAATGTTCTGAAATCTGCCTTATCACTAATCCAGGTCTTCACTGATTCTTACTGAATTAAAGAGATCTAGGGACAAACTGGTACTAAACAGTTGCAGTTTAAATCTGTTACGTTGATTTCTAAGCTCAAAATTTCCAAGAATGTTTTTTTATATATATATTTTTTTTTTCTTCCACATCATTCATTGAAATGGGAATCATAGTATTACCTAATCAACATGCTAAATTGATTCCTTTGAAAGCCGGCATTAAATGAATAACTACGCTGATAGATTTGAGACGAACGTCATGTGACCAATTGCCTTTACTGGAAATAGATGTTTGTTTTTTGTTTGTGTTTACTCTTAGCTGCAAGAATTAATATCAGAATGTAAATCATGCTTGTTTACTGTTGGTGATGTTGTTGTTAGATAGATCACCTTTGAATGTGAGTGGATAGTGGATTGAAGTCCACTCTAGTTCTGTTTTTAATCCAAGATTCCATTCCAAATAATTGTAAGTGCATTGCCAGGTTTAAGTGATGTGTTCTGACTAGGGTTCTGTAACTCAGTAGAAACGTAACATTATGATAAATGTAGTTACTGTAACTCAGTAGAACGTAACATTATGATAAATGTAGTTACTCAAACTCAGTAGAAATGTAACATAACATGATAAATGTAGTTACTGTAACTCAGAGGAAATGTAACATGTTAAATATAGTTACTGTTACAGTAATCTTTTTTAAATTGTTAAAATTTATTTTTTCTTTCTTTAAAGACATGGTTAGAACACATTGATTTATTAATCATTGGCAATTGGATGTAAAATGTTTGGTAATGCAAACATATAGGTTTTAGTTTTTTTTTTTTTAAATACATCACTAGAACACATTTATTTATTTATTAATCATTGGCTATTGGATTTCAAACATTTAGTAATTCAAACATATTACATGTTTTTGGGTGGTGGTGTGGAATGTGTTGTTTTGTTAACAACACTACTAGAGCATATTGATTTATTAATCATTGGCTGTTGGATGTCAAACATTTGATAATATTGACATGTTGTTAATGTGAGCCAGTCTGTGATGGGCTTTGAACCACAGTCTTTAGCTTGAGAGTCGGATATGGCACACATATTTAGTACTAGTCATTTATTACTGTTAGGAAGCGGGATGTAGCTCAAACGGTAGCATGTCCTCCTGTGACCAGTCGGTCGTTGGATTGATCTTTCTCAGTGGACCCATTTGCAGTTTGGGCTATTTTCCATTCCAGCCAGTGGTCCCCAAGTGGTTCATCAAAGGCTGTAGTGTGTTCTGTCCTGTCTGTGGGATGGTACATATAAAAGACCCCTTGCTGCTTATCACAAAGAGTAGCCTATGTGGCACAGTGGGTTTCCTCTAAATAAATATGTCAGAATGACCATATGATTGATGTCCAATAGCTGACAAGATAAAAAATCATTGTACTCGAGAGGCGTCATTAAATAAAACAAACTTTAATTTTATTACTGTTACGTCTATCGTAAATTTTTAATCTGCTTTGAGTTACACAACCTGTTAGTATTGTGAGAGTTAAAAGATCATGTCCATGGGTGAGTATAATTTAGAACAAAACATTATTTTAGGAAAGAACAAGTACTGTCAACTCTTTTAGTTTGAGGTTGTTTTATACTAAAATTTGGCTTATTGTGGTCAGTGAGAAACTTTTAAAGGCTAGACAATTTATCAGCAGGTTTTTTTTTAATCTCTCAACTTTAAGTTTTGAAAGCATGAGCCTAGGTTTGTATAGAACAGGGTTGGTTCCAGCAATTGTGAATAGAGGGGGTGCAGCTTTGGAGGTTGAAGCCTGACCTTGCAAGCGCCTGTACTTGTGCTTAGGGTTTTACAAGAAAAATGTTCATTGCCCGAAAATTAGGGGGTGCGCCAGGTGCACCCCCATGGAACCGCACCTGTAAAAGAACTTGAAGAATGCATTGAATTCCTAAAAGGAAGTTCTGACAAGTAATGCATAACAGATGGAACATATTAAACTGTTACAGGGGAAACAACATGACTGATCTTGCATTCCGTAATTGTTTTAATGATCCCTTGTGAATTAAAAATAATATTTTTCAGATACCAGAAAACAAATGACAAACTACATCAGATTAATGACAAGATAACGCATTCCACAGCGTGAGTTAAATGTTGTGAATGTCACGTGCACACAGTGCATCACGGTGTGGCATTTCTTTTGTTTCTTTCTTTAGAAGGAAGTTTTACTACAAATACAGGCCTAAAATTCAGGCCGTAGAATTTCAAATTTCATGGGAAGCACTCTTTTGGTTTCATGCTTTTGGATCATGGGAACCCATCGGAAACTATTTTTTGTTATAATGAAAGTAAGTCATGAGAACACGAAAATCATGGGCAACAAAATTTTGGTTCCGTCATTTTGATGATATGGTACCGACACGCTTCCAGTAACAGTCGTTACCTTGTAATCCTATGGTCTGCAAATTATATATTAAACCTGATGGATTAAATTGAGATATTGTCTAAAAATGGATTAAGTTGACTTAAAGTCAGTGAATAATTGTTGGTCAAATATTACCAACTTCAAATAACTTGGAATTGAATAGGAATTTTATGTTAAAAAATCAGATTATTAAATTGTCATTAAAATCAAAGAATAATTGTTGGTAAAATATTACTAATTTCACGAAAATTGGAATTAAACATGAAATTTATATAAATTATATATTAATTTTATATAAAAACTCTTAATTTTCATGCACAAAGTCCAAACTGGTTTCAAAATCCTTTAATAAGGATATATTTTAATCATGCTTAGTGCCCGAACCAATATGGATGGGGGCACGTTTCAAAATCTTGCCCATCAAGCTTAATTTTTTTTAATGTCTTATTTTCATGCTTTTAATCCAAACTGATCTCAAAATCCTTTCATTATATGTAGAGAATACATTTTAATCATGTGACATGTCTAGTCTCTTTAACCCATGTCCAAATGGTCTGGTTTATCAAGACTATACAAATCAGACCTGGTGATGCTGAAATAAGTTTGGATTCAGACTATTCTCATGGGTTGCTTAAACAATAATCCTTATGGTTTCCAGTGAAACTTGTAAAACATTTAGGCCTGATGTTGGGGAATATGTTTTCTTGTATAGTTTATATAGAAGTAAAACGGTTTATGCATGTATATTTTGTTATTCAATTTAATATTTTTTTTAGGCCTGATGTTGGGGAATATGTTGTTTTCTTGAATAGTATAGAACTTTAGAAGTAAAACTGTTCAAGCATGGATTTTTTGTTGTTTAATTTAATAAATGTTTTAGGCCTGATGTGGGGAAATATGTTGTGTTTTCTTGTGTAGAATACAAGTAAAACTTTCTTTATGCATGTATTGTTTGTTGTTTAATATTAATATTAAAAGAATGTAATCAGATTTGTCAGAATTGAAATCTACATAACCCTAACTGTGAGTTATATGGTTTGTATTTTTGTAACACTTTTCATTTTGTTTTTATTTTATTTACAAAATAAGTTATGTTACCAGTGATAATTATTTAATTATAGATTGATTTCATCGTTAAATGGTGTTATCTTGCCTTCATGTAAAATTCTTTGATCCCATTGGTTGTTTGCCAGTTGACTATTCCCTTATACCCCTGTGGGCGGAGTCAATTTTTCTTATACCCTGTCTGTAATTTTCAACAATTTACTGCCACCCCAATTATATTAAAAACAAACTTCAATTAAGTATATTTGCCGAGACAAATACCGATTAACTAACACTCGGTTGATATTTTACATAGTAAAAAACACGAGTAGCGAATTCTATATATCCTATTTACTTACAATATTACAAAACAACAACACGTCTGCTGCGTCGCCATATTTATTATATCCATGACGTCATACATAAAAACGTCACGACTAAATATGTAACAATTATCGGCGAAACCAATGGTCGACTGAACAACATTCCAGGTGTTATTCTCTTACATTACTTTGATTAACTAACTATATAGTTTAACATGTCAACAAGATAAATTCATTATAGAAGCATCTCTCGGGGTATATGACTTTTTATGCACCCTCTGTGGGTTCTTAAACAAAAACACAGAGGGTGCATAAGAAGCCATATACTCCTCGCGATGCTTCTACAACTTATAATATGTACCAGGTTATGAATGTTCAATGGGGTAATAAAAAATGTTTTTCCTTTTTTTCTTAGTATCACTCATTTAACTACATCAGCAGTATTATTCAGAGCGACCGGTACAGCGAGGAAGAGAAGAACTGTGTACGAAGAGAAGCATTGAAAAATCTTGAGGTGAGAAGACAGATTTATGCAATACGTGTGTTGTGACTGAAACAAATTAGTCTAGCTTGACTTTTTGCCTCAGGTGCTTTGGTCGTAGGATTAATCCACTCGGTGGATTCATTCTCTGATTGGGTTTATTTCTGTACCAACTAGTGTTCATGACAATTACCATATTGTTTCTATTTATAGTCCGCCCCCCCCATATAATCGCCCCCACCCCATTTTATATAGTAAATCTACCTTACGTGACTGCCGACTTGCAAATATTGTAAATATTTTTACTTTTCAGGATTTAGTGTCCATTGACTGCGAGCAGGATTTAGTGTCCATTGACTGCAAGCAGACTAATGTTAATTGTAAATATTTTTAATTTTCAGGATTTAGTGTCCATTGACTGCAAGCAGGATTTAGTGTCCATTGACTGCGAGCAGGATTTAGTGTCCATTGACTGTGAGCAGGCTACTCAAGCAGTAATATTATAACTAGTTCCACTAGTTAATTGTGAATATTTTAATTTTCAGGATTTAGTGTCGATTGACTGCAAACAGGCTGCTCAGACAATAATAACCAGTTTGGCAAACAACCTGAACGAGGTAGTGAAGAAATTGGAAAAGAAACCTTTAGTGTTGTTCGAGTTCCTACACGGTGTGATTTCATACAGGTGGGATTTTGGTTTATGTTATTATGTTCTCAACCCCTGTAATTAAGAAAATGTCCATGACAAAATAAATGCTGTGGCAAAAGTGTCCACAGCATTTTCCACAGCAAATTTAGCTTAAAGTTAAAATATATTTTAATTATAATAATAAGAAAAAAATACACCTTAAAAAATGTTTAGCCCGCGGCACAAAAAATGCTGTGGAGAATGAAAAACTCTGCAGCAATCTCCACGGGATTGACGTAGGCAATTTCAGGAGTTGCATTATATTTGAATGGGAAGATTGCTTGTTTAGGGACACCCCTGTTCATTATTTACTTATTGGCCTTAAGGTGCCAGACATATGGTATTTTGCAACTCATAGCCTTTAGATTGGGCTATTTTCCATTCCAACTAGTGGTACACAACTGTTTCATCAAAGGCCGTGGTATGTGCTGTCCTGTCTGTGGAACTGTGCATATAAAAGACCCCTTGCTGCTTATTGGAAAGAGTAGCCTATGTGGTGGCAGTGGGATTCCTCTAAACATATGTCAGAATGACCATATGATTGATATCCACTAACCCATGATAAGATAAAAATCAATGTGCTCTAGAGGCATTGTTAAATAAAACAAACTTTACATAGTCTTTTGAGCAAATCTGTCACATTGGCTATTCTTTTCTGTTAGCAAAAAGGGATCTTTTATATTGGCTTTCAAGCAGACAGGA
This sequence comes from Symmetromphalus regularis, assembly GCA_032355785.1. NCBI lineage: Eukaryota > Metazoa > Mollusca > Gastropoda > Neomphalida > Neomphalidae > Symmetromphalus > Symmetromphalus regularis. Next base: position 6,396 of record JAULBS010021053.1, read on the forward strand.
CAGCATATACCATGGCTTTTGTTACACCAGTTGTGGACCACTGATCGGTGCAAGTAGCAATCACCTACTCTTTGAAACTTACGGAGCACTCTGGGTTGGAGCCAAGATTGAGATTAAAAATGTTATGCCTCGAATGAGATTTGATCCCAGTACCTACTACCCATGAGTCTTGTCAGTGTAACTGTTTCTCTGTAGGTTTGGATGCCAGGAAATACAATTTATTTTTAGGCCTTAACAATGTTATCAACCCGTCCGTGGCATTTTCCACGACAATTTTAATGTGCACACATTTCGAACTCTGAAATAAATGCACCATGAAAAAAAAACATTTAGTCTGCATCAAAAAAAGTGCTGTGGAGAATGAAAAACTCTGCAGCGATCTCCATGGAATTGCCAGTTGCCGAGGACAATAATAAATATATTATGCAAAAATGCATATAAAATATATAAAATGCAGATATAAATGAAGTAGAAAATGGTTATAATATTTTGTTTTTTTTAGAGATTCTATTGGTAGTGCTATCAACCCTGACAAACAGATCGGAATAGAGCCCAGAATTATAGAGCTTTACATTGACTTGATGTGTGAACATCGACAGCACGATGTGTACAACTTCATCAAGATGAGTGAGGGGTACAGACTGGAGCAAACATTGGAAGTAAGATTCTAATGCAGGGGACAATATTTCGAAATCTGAGATAACCGGAAGTCGGTTCACTTGTTTTTTACCTAGGTAACCATTTGTTCGGTTGCGTGAATTATATCAACATAACTCATGGGTTACCTGATCGGTTACCTCAGTTAAATTGAAATTATGTTTTAAATATATAATTGTTAGCTCAAACAAAGTTAAAACAAAATTTAAAAGAAAACAATTTAGAAAACAGTTTTTTTTATGTTTGCTAAAGTTAATTGTTTTTATTTTTAAAAAAGAATCTCTTAGTTTTAAGGAGCGGGATCTAGCTAAAATGGTAGTATGTCTGCCTATGTACCGGTCGGTCGTAGGATCGATCCTTCTCAGTGGACCCATCTGCAGTTTGGTATATTTTCCGTTTCAAAACAGTGGCCCACAACTGGTTCATCAAAGGCCATGGTATGTGCTGTCCTGTCTGCTGGACGATGCATGTAAAAGACCACTTGCTGCTTATTGGAAAGAGTAGCCTATGTGATGGCAGTGGGTTTCCTCTAAAATACATAAATTATGTCAGAATGACTAGTATACATGTATGTATGACGTCCAATAGCTGATGATAAGATAAAAATCAGTGTGCTCTAGAGGCGTCGTTAAATAAAACAAACTTTACTCATTTTTTATCTTTCTAAAAATGGCCTGTTTTCTAATTGCTAAACAGCTGGTTCGACGTGTTCAGATTTTCTTGATGGCAATTTGTTCTGTACAAACTAAAAGCACGTTATTTTAAATACAACACATTCCAACACAAATAGTCCTGGATAACTGCCACCTTGTGCAATTATAACTGTATAAGAGATATATAACGTACAATTAACTCTCTATTTTATATTGAAAATATATAACTTTATAAGATATATAACGTACAATTAACTCTCTATTTTATATTGAAAATATATAACTTTATAAGATATATAATGTACAATTAACTCTATTTTATATTGAAAATATATAACTTTATAAGATATATAACGTACAATTAACTCTTTATTTTATATTGAGAAATGTAAGACTAATTTAAGATTTTGAGTATTGAATATTATCAATATTTGAAAAGTGTTTTACTATGTCTATAACGACAAGTTAATTTTTCTTCCGCAATTAACATTTTTAAATAGTTATTTACAGTTGTTTAACTGAATACAAAAATATTTATCTATATTTAAACTCCTCCACGTAAATACGTCACATTCTTCCACCCTATAATAGTTAATGTGTGCTATATATGTTTGTGTAAAAATAAAACAAATTTAATTTGTATTAAAGCAGCTTTGAGTAATAGGTTAGTGATTTTAACGATTTCACCAATCTACATACCAGTGTTAACATTCCCAATGCCAAGGGAATATTTCAATCCCCGGCACAACGGGCAGTAAATAGTCAGCTGATGTAGATTACCTTGGCACCAGAGACGTCACGAATGTTGATCAACAAGACGACAAACATGGCCGATACTTTGAAACTTTATTCAATACACTAATTCTGTCAAACGACAGCATATGAGGAATTTTTACAAAAATAATATTCACAGTGACAGGATGACTACAAGAGTTCTTCATATAATATATAAAAATGTAATTCACAAATAGACACTATTAGTTATTAAAAGACTAATTGAAAAGAAGGCACAAGGTGACAAAAGTATGACATAAGATGGTTAAAAATATTTTTACAATAGATATTCCGTGTAGCAGATAATGATATTGGAGATACATGTTTGTAATTATGGTTTACTCAGTTTGCTTGTAATTTCAGTAATTAATTTTGAGATTTTACGAAGGGTGCCAATGTTTTTGCAATTAAACAGTTCTTTGAATTTTAGTGTGCTAGGTTTTTTAATAATAATATGGCTTTATAAGTTTTTCATGTGTATTCTTAAAGTAGTTACAACTGGTTTATCAAAGGCCGTGGTATGTGCTGTCCTGTGGGACAGTGCATATAAAATACCCTTTGTTGCTTATCGGAAAGAGTAGCCTATGCGGCGGCAGCGGATTTCCTCTAAAACATATGTCTGAATGACCATATGATTGACGTCCAATAGCCGATGATAAAATAAAAAAATCAATGTGCATTAGAGGTGTCGTTAAATAAAACAAACTTTAAACTTTTTATCTTTATACGGTTTGGTTATCTGAACCATAATCATAGTTTAGGTCTTAAACGCATAATCCCACGGACCCTTGAACTAATTAATTTCCAAACAAAGAATTAATTTTAAATATAAACATTTGATTTGTCCACAAAACATACTTCATGCAACTACTTACATAACCACGACATCTCGCTTATTATCAATATTTTAACAATAATAATTAATTATGCTCACGAACAAATAAATCATAAACGATAAACTGGACACGAAATTCCCTAAACCATGGTTGAGGTAAAACGTCTTGCGTGATATAAAAGCGAGAACAAGTATCACAAATGCATGTAAGTTTCATTCGTAATTAATATTTAGACCACAAAGACCCTTAAATTCCGTGGTACTATGCCTTTAAGGTATGTCGAATATAATGCAAATATTCCTTCTTTTGTAGATTACAAAAATCACAGGAATTAATGTTTTACAATGTACACAAATAAACGATCAGAGGAAACGTCACTATCAGCTTATTTTAACAGCATGGTATTTTGTTACAAGAAAATTAATAATGGACAATATAGGAACACCATTACAACAAACTGTACAGTTCATTGGATATGGTGATCTAAACTATTAACTTCCACTGGATGCACTAACATTTGCATAGCCTGTCGCTGTGTCAGGAACAGCCAGAGAGTCGTAAGTGTGTAGATCTACGTGATTCAGATTGTTATGGCTGTAGGGATCTTCCTTGTTGTTATCCTGCCTGCACTTTAAACAGTTTCGTCTGCAAGTAAACGCATACTTAGGGGTGTAACGATATACCGGTATATAGCAATACTTGCCGAGCGCAATAGAAACCGCGAAATGGTTTCGGGTATCGCGATATATCTACCTAATGAGCATCAATCTCTAATAAAACATATAACAATGACAGTACGCTATAAAAATATAAGTTAAACTTAATTAAAACATATAAAGCATATACATCTACTGTGTCTACATGTTTTCCTTCTTTCATCAGAAATTGGTACAGGTCTGCCTGCCTGAGATATGTTTAGTAATTAGTATGATGATATCAAAATATGACTTTATCACATCTTGGTAATTACTCAAACTGTATTGCAGTATGTATTGGAATATGGGTTTGCTGTATCACAATATAATAGTATCACAATACGCATAATACATATCGATATTTGTAGAAGTACTGCATTTAAAGATGTATTGAAAATATTAATTGTCCTTCATATGAAAGAAGATTAAGACATCAATTATTAGTATTTGCGCAAATATAACCTTTTGAATAAAGATATAACTTTTAAATTGTTAATTTGCGTGACAGTAGTATTGCAAGTAACTTGAATTATTATTATTTTTTATCTTTAATACTTTTTTAAACCTTAATTTGATCTCCTTCAGATGTTCATTTGCATGTGTGTTTCTGTGCGTATATGTGTACGTACGTACCAGGAGCGTTAGAACCGGTAAGGCTGGTAAGTGGGGTGTGTGTGTGTGTGGGGGGGGGGGGGGTGTTAAGCACCTCACCAAAAA
>JAULBS010021064.1:0-10727 GCA_032355785.1 Symmetromphalus regularis
TACTGAGATTAAAAATCCCATGCCTCAACTGAGATTTGATCTCAGTACCTACCAGCCTCGAGTCCGATAGCTTAACCGCTGCGCCACGGAGTTGTTAAGATTTTGTAATTAGAAAAAAATATTCTGCCTCACAGATGGTATCTAACACGATCAAAATAAGGTCTTGTAAAAGCATCATAAAAAAGGATCTAAATATCCATCAAGTTTTTAAATAGTTTACAGTTCTCACAAGAAATAATCTAAGTGACAAAACTGACATGGATATTCGAAGAACATAATATACGGTTAATTATAAAATTAATAATGATAATGAATGTGTTGAAACCAAGAAAAAACGTCTTTAAAAGATATTAAAATATCTATCCACGTTACGATGTTCTGATTTGCACACAAACACGACAACTGCAAAATCGCCAAATGGGCTGCATAATGGAGATGATAACATATTTATAGCTGGACAAAACCGATCTTTCAGTCAGAAGAAAAATAATTAATAGTCTTTAATGATGCCTTTGAAGTCGGCGATTAGCTCCAGCATCATGGTAACTAAAAAAACTATGAATTTTGTTGGGCTGAGTTCATTGTTGATCTCATGCAAAGATATGGTTTTGAGTGCGATGTCCGTGTTTCTGTTATGAGTAGGAGTGGAACGATATACGGATATACCGGTATATTGTAATACTTGCCGAGCGCAATACATACATCAATATGGTTTCGTGTATCGTTATATATCTACCCAATGAGTATCCATCTCTTATAAAACCTATGACAGTAAATTATAAAAATAAAAGTTAAACTTAATTAAAACATAAAAATGTACTGTGTCTATATATTCTCTATTTCATCAGAAAGTTGTACATATCTTCCTGCCTGAGATATGTTTAGTAATTAGTATGATAGTATCAACATTATGACTTTATCACATCTTGGTAATTAATCAAACTGTATTGCGTTACATATCGCAATATGGGTTTGCTGTATCGCAATATATCGCAGTACGGTTTTGCCGTATCGTTGCACCCCTAGTAGTCCAAGAGCTAGGGGAGTGGGGGTGTTTATTTAACCTCAGATCTTTTGGGTTAAATAAACATACCCCTAGCTCTTGGACTATAGTTATCACACATTTTTTCAGAGAAACAGAGTTGTTTAGCATGACATCTTAGACGTTTAGATAGACGTGTGTGACACCCGCTTAAATAATAATTGAGACGTCACTGTTCTGGATGTTGTTTCACAGAGCCAACACTGCAATTTTGCGCTAATCGCTTTCTGAAAAATGGCGTATCGGGAGTTGAAATTGTCAACGGTTTTTGCTAATCTTAAACTATTTTAAGCCTGTCTGTCAGTTACAGGTTATTGGACTTCATGTAAGCCGAACCCATCCAGGCTATTTGACAAGTTGAGCTCAACGTACTGGTTTGTCAGGCGCGGTTCTAAGGGGGGTGTTCTCAGTGCACGCCCCACCATCATTTTCGGGCAATGAGCATTTTTTTTGTAAAGCCCTAAGCGCAAGTACAGGCCAACGCTTCGGCCTCCAAAGTTGCGCCCCTCCCCCAATTCACAATTGCTGGAACAGCCCCTGTTTGTTTGAATTTTGATTTATTAAAACAATGTTAAAGATATATGTTAATTTCATTGAAATGCATATAACTCAGTAAACATGTAACTTTCAGTAAGAATAAATAGTTTCTTTTAATACAATTGTAGGTCGGGGGGAGGGGCATTTTCGGCAAAATAAATATACAAAGACATTTTCGAAGTACTTGTAGCCTGCAGATATTAAGTACCATCCCTTCCTATAAGTGGTACCACCTCTACTGATTCTCTGATTTGTACACGGATACGGGTTGACCACGATAACAGAACGAAATTTTGAAAACATTATTATGGGTTTCATTGTGTATGCTATTTTTATTTTTTAATTTAAAGATATCATTTTTATCATTTTGTTTTCAGAAATCATCTGAATTTAAAGAATGTGTCGTTGAATATGTTGATGGAGTTATTTGACAACTTGATTTATAACACAAATCTTTTTCTTTATGGATTCATCAAAGATAACTTTCTAACAGTTTTGCTTTTCTGATTTTAGAAATCATAATTATAGTACATGTAAATGATAAAACTCAAAACAATTTCTACTTTGAAGATAGCGTATCATTTTGTAAGAGTTATTACTGGCAAGCTATTGGTCGTAGAAATATGCCATATATTTTATATTGTGTTCAAATACGGATTTGTGGCTATGTTTCATAAACATTATGTAAGTGGAAAGTTGGTGAAAGATTCTATCCGAGTTAACTTGAAAAGATGGCTCTGTTTTTACAATAAGAGATACATCATCGCCATAATTTTCACAAAAATCGGCTTCTCACTATTAATTCGACAGATCTGCCTATATCCTATATCTTTAGATCTATAAATATATGTTCTTAGTTTAATATACAATATTATAAATATCAAGACCCCCAAATATTACTTTCATAGTTTGCATCTAAACATTATGTCCATAAATGACGTATATTCAAAATAACTCATGGACAATTGTGTGCATACATACGAATTTTTAAAGTGATACATTTTTTTGTTCTTCAGAACACTTTTTTTCTGATTTTAGAAATCATATCGCAAATACCAGAACTTAAAAACGTCTACAGTGGTTACAGAAATCATAATTATCGCAAATACCAGAACTCAAAAACGTCGTCAGTGGAGTGGTTACAGAAATCATAATTATCGCAAATACCAGAACTTAAAAACGTCGTCAGTGGAGTGGTTACAGAAATCATAATTATCGCAAATACCAGAACTTAAAAACGTCTTCATTGATTACAAAAATTATATCTCAAATACCATAACTCAAAATGTCTTCAATGGTTACAAAAATTATATCGCAAATACCAGAACATAAAAACTGTTCAATGGTTACAAAAATCCTATCGCAAATACCAGAATTTTAAAATATTTTTAGTGGAGTGGTTACAAAAATAATTAAGCAAATACCAGAACTCAAAAACGTCTTCACTTGAATGGTTATAGAAATCATATCGCAAATACCAAAACTTAAAATCGTCTTCAGTAGAGTGGTTACAGAAATCAACTTAAAAAATATTTTTAGTGGAGTATTTACAGAAATCATATCGCAAGTACCAGAACTCAAAACCTTCTTCAGTAGAGTGGTTATAGAAATCATATCGCAAATACCAGAACTTAAAAAGTCTTCAGTGGTTACAGAAATCATATCGCAAATACCAGAACCCAAACTTCTTCAGTGGAGTGGTTACAGAAGTCATATCGCAAATATCAGAATTTAAAAACGTCTTTAGTGAAATGGTTTTGAAATCATATCGCAAATACCAGAACTTTAAAACGTCTTTAGTGGAATGGTTTTGAAATCATACCGCAAATGCCAGAGCTGTCTTACAGGGGATGTGCTGCCGACTCGTAAAGCTCGTTATGTGTTTCATAAGATATAAATCATCGCCATATTACAGAAATCGACTTGCTAGGACAAGCCGGGGATGAGGCGTGATGAGCTTTACAGTTTTATGCGATCTTATAACCAGACAAATAATCCAATTCGCAGTTATAGTATATAGCTTGATTAAAATATGACAGCCCCATTTTCGACTTATTTTCGCTAGTCATGATATATGTAGAATTCAAAAGCTAATTTGAAAGGCGCCGTAAACAAGAAAAAATGTTTCTTGTTTTTAAAGTTTGAAGAATGAATGGTATTTGTAACGTATAGGAATTAGGACGTAGCAAAGAAGTAGATAGTTCGTCTGAGGTACGATATGACGTAGGATCGATCCTTATCAGAGGACTTATTGGGTTATTTCTCGGTTTCACTTAGTGGTCAATGACAGGTGCAACAAAGGTCATGTCTGTGTGAGCCTAACTGGTCCAGTGATAGGGCATGGTTCAAAAACAGTTGTTCAAAACTCGTCGAATGCTTACTCACACTGACTACGTGTCACAATTACCAAATGTTTGACATCCAATAGCCGATGATTAATAATTCAATGTGCTCTAGTTATGTCGTTAAACAAAAACAAAAAACAGTATTTCATGTCTGTCGACTATGCACCTAATAGACATTCATTTACAAATGTTCTAGGGTTTCGTTAAACAAACATTGTTTTCCCTTTTAACAAATGCGTCATATTCGTGTATTACGATTGGTATTAATGATTTATTTATTGCCTATTGAGAATTTCGTTTAATCCTAATCATTAATTTTCTATGATTTATGTGTTATTTATGATGGAATCTAATACTTTTTTGTTAGTAGTGTAAAATGCAAGGCTGTCTATGTAGACAATAAATGTTTGTAAACGTGAACAGGAATACCATGGCTTGAAGAATGCCATGACCGCCATTCTTCCACCATCTCACCCCAGCCCATCCACGAGCAATCCCAATTGCTATAATCTATACTTCAAAAGAAAATTGAGGTTTGCTTTCATATTAATCATTCTCGCAAATTCCAATTGCCAGACTCTATATCTTTAATCTGCAAGCCACTTAACAGATTCCCATGAATGACGCACAACAATTTCTTACACCTCACTATGTATTCATAACATATCCAGAATGGACAAACAGTTATGACCTCGTTTCGGCCAGAAACGGCTCCTGGCTTCACGAAGGCCATTTCGACTTAATTAGAGAAGATTCTCTTCCCAAAACCTGCGAATCAAAGCAATCAAGCAAGGCGTGATGTGAAACGTGCCTTCTATATAGTATGCGACTGGACAGCGAATATCACTTAATTTTAGCTTTCCAGAACATAAACAAGTTTACAATGATTTACTGTCTGACGCCGTAAGTAGAAATAATGTCCAGTAAATTTTCATTTTCACTCGGACTTTCAGGGGAACGGGCTAATATAAAGGAGAAATGATGTCGAGTACATTTTCTTTTTCATCTGACCAGTAAATCTCCATTTTTATCTAACCATGATGCCTAGTAAATTTTCATTTCTATCTAACCAGTAAATTTTCATTTTCTCTTGACCATGATGCCTAGTACATTTTTATTTTTATCTCACCAGTAAATTTCCATTTTCATTTGAACATGATGCCTAGTAAATATTCATTTTTATCTGACCAGAACATTTCCATTTTCACTTGACCATGATACCTAGTAATTTTTATCTGACCAGAAAATTTCCATTTTTATTTATGATGCCTAGTAAATTTTCTTTTTATGTGACCAATACATTTTTATTTGACGATGATACCTAGTACATTTTTATTTTTATCTCACCAGTAAATTTCCATTTTGATTTGACTATGATGCGTAGTAAATTTTGATTTGATGCGTAGTAAATTTTTATTTTTAGCTGACCAATAAATTTTTATTTCACCATGGTATTTAGTAAATTTTCATTTTTATCTGACCAGTAAATTTCCATTTTCACTCGGGCTGTTAGCTGGAACAAAGCATACATACAAAGAATAAAGCAGAAATATGTCCAGAAAATCTTCATTTTTATTTGTCCAGTAAATTCCCATTTCATTTTGACGAGTAGATATTCTTTTTCACTTGAGTTGTTAGAGGCAACGAGCCAGTATAAAGTAAAAATGATCTCCAGCTAATTTCTATTTTCACTCGACTAATAAATTTTAATGTTCTTCAGAATCTGTTCCTGATGTTAACGTTCTGAGGTTTCATTAGTCAAACATTCCTTTCCTTTTGTTTGCGAGAAAGAAAGGACTGGTTGAAATAGCAGAGTATTTTTGAACACATGGATTTTAGAGGAAACCCACTTCCGTCACATAGGCTATTCCTTCCGATCAGCAGTAAGTTTTTTTTTTATATATGCCCTTTCCCATAGACAGGCCTACGATAAACCAGAGGCGGATCCAGAAAATCCATTTAGGGGAGCCCCTAAAGAATCATCGGATTCTTTAACGTTAAAAATATATATAATATATATTTTTTTTAATATAATTTTTTTTTTAATTGCAAGATTTAGGAGGGAGCTAGATTCGCCACTGTAAACCATTTGTGGACTACTGGTCGGTGCAAGTAGCGTACAACTACCCACATACACTTACAGGGCACTCACTCTGTGTCCGGTCCTGGCTTGAAGAATGAACTAATGTAGCATGGATAGTGCTCACTATAAAGAGTACCGTCTGGGGTATAGTTAAGCCTACTATGAAGTGTCATTAGGGCCATTTATTCCACAAAGAAATAACATGGATTTGGCTTAGTAATCCAATGTGTATTATCTCCAAAATTGTAGTCCCCCAAGAGGTGTCGGTGCAGAAAGGTTATACACATGTAGATTTATGTCCGGATTTTATTAGAGGAATTCCACAAGATTTGAAAGAAAAAGGGGTTTTGATGACTCTCCATTACACTGTTTAAACATCAACCATTAGATTTAAACATCAACTATACTGAATTTGTAACCCATGGTTTATTGAACAAATCAGACACATCTACAAAGACTTCTCTTTCCGATTCAGTAGCGGATCGAGGTCGACCCAGGGGGTCAGGACCCTTCCTTTTCTCGATTATTATTATTATTTTATTTTATTTACCATTTTCCGAGTGGAAGGACGGGAAAATTAAAAAAAAAATCCCCATTTCTATTCATTCATCACTTATGACCCCCTCCCTTTTCAGAAATCCTCATTTGGACCTTCCTTTCAGAAATCGTGCATCCGCGCCTGCGATTAGGAACAAGGGATATTTTATTCACACTTCCCACATACAGGACAGCACGTAACACAGCCTTTGTTACAACTGTTGTGATTGTGAGCCTCTGTGGTCTAGTGGTAGGGCATCGGAATCTCAAGCTGAATACAGTGATTTAAAACACGCTGGAGGCTGGCTCATACGTGACTACGTGTCAAAATAACCAAATGTTTTACATCCAACAGACAATGATTACTATATCTATGTGCTCTAGTGGTGTCATTAAATAAAATATAAAATAATACTAATTGTTGTGGACCACTAGCTGGAACAAGAAATAGCTCAATGGTCCAATGAAGGTGATCAATGCAACGATACATCGCATTTCAGGCGGACACTGACTTCTGAGCAAGATGTACTTGACAGTACTACAAACATGATAAGAAGCTGGCATTACAAAATAGATATTCAAAGATAAAACGTTTAAACAAGAAAATGTTATGTAATTTTAACGGTTAAAAATATGTAATATTCTCCAAAGGTATAGTAATTAGGTTTAGTGTTTTAAAAAGGTTAAATGAAATGTAATTAGAGCGATATATTTGATATTAGTGCAGTAGTGGGTTATCTACGCATTAATAAATCAAATAAGCTTAAAACACAATAATAAAAATATAATTGAATTAGGATTTAGATGATTAATTTCCCTGAATGTTTTATCTGCTAAAATGCATTCAAATACCGCGTGACTTGCCCGCTTTGATGCGCTGTGCATTATGTAATATTTTATCAAATGTGACAGTATATACAAAAACATAAATCATTTGCATTGTGTAATAATGTAATTTTATGTCTACCAGAATTAGTAATGGTAGAATATATCTACAGAATTAGCAGTGGTAGAAAATTTTGTCTTAGGAATATATACAACTGATTATGTATGACAACTCATTATGTATATTATGGTAGATTGAGTATTTTGTCCAGTGACACGGTAGAAAGGTCCTAGAAACCCTTAAGTAAAATTGGTTAAATGAAAATGAAAGAAGGAGATTAACATTATTAAAAACGCGCAATATTTGTCTACCCGTACACTAACGTCTTAAGGAGGCTTATCATAATGCTTTACAGCAAATATCTTGAATTCTGTTTTATTAGAAACAATATATATATTAATAATTATCATAAGGAAGCAATTTATTTAATTAGTCAGAAAGCTTGAAAAAGTCCCTAATTTAATCAGATTCAATATTGTAATATCATGAGTTGGTAAAAAGAGAGCTTACGCTCAGACCTCCTTCCACTCCGGTCGTCTTTACTCCTATTGTTAAAATAGCGATCATACCCGTTATTCCTTGGAGGAAATATTGTATTATTTTCATTTTGTGAAACCAGTTGACTAAATTCTTTATATGTTACAATATGTGTGTGTGTGCGTGCGTCCGTGTGTGCGTGTGTGTGTGTGGCGCCAAGTGTCCACTGTTCGTGGTTGTTGTCTTTTCGTGCCCTTTTGCGAAAACTTTGATATCTCGCTTGCGCATGAATTACCAAAATATTAAGCATTAACAGATATAAATACACAAATGTATATACAGATATATGTAAAATAATGATAAAAGGCCATTTGATAAGGTTTGTAAACATTTATTTATTTATTTTGTCATTCTTATTCTTGTCAATTTTATACAGATATTCAAATGAACGTCGATTTTCGATTTTGTGTAATCATTTGAACCATTTCTAGATCTTTTTTCTTTTCTTTTTGGTTTCTACTAACTTTAGACTTTTTTAAAAACTGTTTTCTTTTGAGATCCTTGCACAAAGCTAGGTTCAGAATCTAACCACTCTATCATACTCTGCACTGAATCATTCTACTAACCGCACTACCCAGTAAATTTCTTCAGTCGTGATCGCTGTATAACTCCGCGCGTTAACGAAATTCGTTTTATTTTAGCAATTGTTTCTAAGAGCTCGCGACTATATAGAGCTTAAATCAGATGGACAACAGATTCCGCTCCCTCTAGCGGGGATTTAATACTCCATGTCTTTGTAATTACCAAGGCAATTTTAACCTATTTGCCAAAACACCCGTCGGTAAATATCCGCGCCAATTTTATGTCATTGCTTCAATGATTATAAATTCATTCGAGCATTGATTGCTGGAGTCCCGAGCACGCTAGTTTTGGTAAATAAAGTATAAATCCAGTCTTCATTACGAGCCGTTCTCGTAAATTTGCACTGCACTCCCAAAAATAGCCAGTTTATTCCGCCATCCCGAAAAGCGGCTAAACTAACAAATCTCCAATGCTAGACTTAATACCTCTAATCCAGATAAAAACGTAGACACAATTGCGACTGTTTACCGAAAAGTGCAATTGGCGTGTGACCCAGCGAGCGAAATTAAATGGTTTACCCCTGAGGAACCGGATCTGCCATCAAAAAAGGATTTCCATCAAGAGAGAGAGACGTGGAAAAGAGAGCAATTATATTTTTGTTATTTATAACGTCCTTTCTTGGGGAAGATTGATTTTTGTTGATGATTATAAAGTCTTTGATTCGGAATTAGCTGAGCTATAGTTCAACAATTAGTGTATGTGCAGTTGGTTTTAGCGTGATTAATGTAAGCGTAAACTTTACAAAAGGTCTCAAAGATCGGTAAATCGCCGATGGAGATGGATGCGCCTCATCAGCGTATTGACAATTATTTGTGTTTGATGTATTAATGCGCCGACCAAGTAGGCGTGGTTTTCTTTGAGCGACAGAAAAAGTTATTGGTAAATAAACACTCTCATTAGTTTAGTCTGTCTTCTTATTGTATCTATGTCTGTGTCTAAATCTGTAATTACGTGTCTGGTGGTTTTTATCTCTGGCTTGCCATGTCAGATCGATCTTTCTCAGTTCCAGCTAATAGTCCACGACTGGTTTAATGGATGTCCTGCCTGTGGGAAAGTGCATATAAAAACATTTGGCCTTAATCGAAAAAGAGTAGCCATTGGCGTAGCTTTGGTCTTTTTTCTAGTGAAACAAAGGTTTTTATTTCTCGTATTTTAATCAACTTTTATAATATTAATCACTTTAAAAAAATTCTGCTATAAAATCTAATGAGGCGCCTGCCTCATTGCCTCAATGGAAGCTATGCCACTGGTAGCTAATTATACTCAGGCCCGTAGAAAACCCCACATTTTTCGGAAGTTTTTATTTTGGACAAAGATTCGCGTTTTGTCACAACACATTTTATACACCCATAAATTGAGCACTTCACTTTGAAAAATGAGTCCTCACCCCCACCCCCACTTTAATTATTCCTCCTACGGGCCTGATACTGTCTGACACCTAATAGCCACTGACTAAACAATATACAAAATGTATATAAAAAGAGTAGCCTATGTGGCGAATTTCTTTTGAAAACTATAGTTTATAACTGTCCCCGGAGATGTAGTGGTTGTGTGTCGGACTTACGGCTGATAGGTACTGGCATCAAATCTCAGTCGAAGCATGGAATTTTATAATTTGATACCAGCTCCAAACTAGAGTGAGTGCTCCACAAAGCTCAGTGAGTATGTGTATACCACTGGCACCGACCAGTGGTCCATAACTGATTTATCAAAGGTCGTGATGTGTGCTATCCTGATGGGAAAGCGCATATAAAATAGCATTTGTTGCTAAACGGAAAGAGTAGCCTATATGGCTGTAGCAGGTTTCCTCTAAAATAATATGAGTCAAACACATCACATGTTTGACACCTAATAGACGCTGAATAAACAATGTGCCGGGGTGTCGTCAAACAATCATTCCTTTCTTTTATTCAGTTTATTTTTCACTCTTGTGCGTTCCCTAGAGTTATACATGTAATTACACAGGGAAGTGCGGCAGATCAGCTTTGTTGATTTATTCCTGTCAACATGGATATTGTGTGGTGGTCAATATGCTTGGTTATAGTTAACTTCTTTCGACCATCAGCATCTGAGCAGGAATCTTCTCAGTGAACTCATTTGTAGTTTGGGCTATTTTCCGTTCCAACCAGTGGTCCACAACTGGTTTATCAAAGGCCGTGGTATGTGCTGTCCTGTCTA
>JAULBS010021075.1:0-10727 GCA_032355785.1 Symmetromphalus regularis
CAGGTAGCTTCTTAATACTCGTGACAGCTTAATACAGATGACTGCTTAATACAGGTAGCTGCTTAATACAGGTAGCTTCTTAATACAGGTAGCTGCTTAATACAGGTAGCTGCTTAATACAGGTAGCTTCTTAATACTCGTGACAGCTTAATACAGATGACTGCTTAATACAGGTAGCTGCTTAATACAGGTAGCTGCTTAATACAGGTAGCTTCTTAATACAGGTAGCTTCTTAATACAGGTAGCTTCTTAATACAGGTAGCTTCTTAATACAGGTAGCTACTTAATACAGGTGGCTTAATGAGCAGGTTTGATTGTATAATAATAGTAGTGACTGTAACCAGTCAGTTAGTACTGTCATCTTCCGGGTATGTTAAAAAGACAAATGACATGTTAAGTGGTTTCCTACCCCAAATATTAGAAAAATGGTGATAAAAGCTTCCTTTCTTAACAGTTTGCTGCAAAGTGTAACTATGTCACCAGTTATTATGCGTCGTAGTTTACTCATGATCTCGAGATAACAGAAAATATACACACAGTCGTACCTGCTGTTCCCATCACCTTCCTCATCTAAGTATGACTCAAATCACAGTTTGTGTCTGGAAAGGAAAGGAATGTTTTAATGACATTCTCAAGTATTTCATTCAGAATTTTCAGGTTTGTCTTGACAATGGATCAAGGGCGAAAATCACTTCCTGAAAGTGGGGGGGATCACCCAAAAATATTGAACTAAATGGGGTATTTGGAGGATGACATCATGGGTGGTTCAATGGGTTAAGCAAAAGTGGGCCTTCAATAGTCTAAATTATTCCACATGTCAACTGGGCTAGTTTTAGATTGTGAAGGACATGCGGCACCTTCTAGCACAGTCAAACCTGTCTCAAGTGTCCACTTAAGGGAATAAAAAATGGTTTCTTAAGACAGGTGGCTGCTTAATACAGGTTAATAAGAGAACATAAAGGTGACTCTATAGGATAGATAGATAGATAAGTGATAGGTGATAAGGATAGGTGACTACTTAAAACAGGTGGCCCGGTTTGACTCTGTTTCTATCACATAGGTTATATTTATTATTTAAGCTATTATTTTCAGTTAGGCAAATAGTGCGTAATGCTTTTAAACACAGTTATATCCACTTACGGTTCATAAGGTGATTTGATCCATAACTGTCAATCTCTGCACTTTACCAACTGAGCTAATAGGGAGATTTCCACTAGCTACTGCCAGTAGGAGCTCTTTATTCTAACACTATTACATACTCCCCGCTCAAGTGAAGCTATGTTCTGGAGCTGTGGCAGCTAAGTTATTGCAGGTTCTGACTGGATTTTTATCCTGTTCTTCCTTTAGGAACACACCCGGTCCCTGTGTGGGCTCCAAATATAGCAGAAACATGTCAGCTCTCACTGAGGTGATTTGAACCATGACTGTCAGTTTGAGAGTCCAGTGCTCTACCAACTGAGCTAATAGGGAAATTCCCTGTTAGCTACTGCCAGTAGGAGCACTTTATTCTAACACTATACTATTCTAATGCTACTACTACACATGTATGTTCTCATTGGGTGAAAATTTAAAAAAAGAGGTTCACTATACAGGCATGGTAGAAAAGGAGAGGCTGTGGGTGGAGGGGGGGGTTTAGCCACCCAATAATCCTGAATCAAAACCATTACTAGAAGTGAATCGAGAGAGAGAGAGAGAGAGAGAGAGAGAGAGAGAGAGAGAGAGAGAGAGTGAAGACAGAGATAGAGAGAAAAAGAGAGAGACTATTGTGGTGGTTAACTCAAACCACATAAAGTAGTAACTGAAGTAAATAAATCTGCCAAGATCTGTTAGCCCCCCCTCAATGTTCACTTGCTTCCACCATGTCAGCTATAGTTTTGAGATTACAGATGCACACCCATGCTGATAGGGCAGTTTAACAATAATAATAAGCAGTCTTTTTATACACACTTTGATGTAGACAAAACCACATAGGAGAGTTTTCCTGAAATCAGTTTGACCAACCATATCATGTATCTACAGCTATTTACCATGTAACATAGACATTTATAGGTGCTTACAGAAAAGGTGGAAATCAAATCATTTTTGTTTGCCCATGAGAAATTAAATCTGCAGCATCTTTCTGTGGGTTTATTATTATCAGTTTATTGTGTGCAAAGTGTATGCACATTTATGTAGTTATGTTTCAATACATTGTTCAGAATTCAACCATATCAAATGTCTATTTATGTATATTGGGTAATTCAGTAGCAGTGTTATATTTTCTCACAAGTAACCTGTATTAAACAGCCACCTGTCACAGAGACACTCTTTCTATTCTCTTAAATCATCAAATCAAAAACATTTATTATTCAGGCAAATGCCACAAGAGACAGTTTTTCTTTTTTTCTTGTCAGAAAATTTTGTGAAAGCTTGTCTTAATGGGACATCTTTCTGTTCTCCTTTCATCAAATTTTGTAATTGCTTTAACCAACCACCTGTCTTAAGAGACCATCTTTCTATTTCCTTTTCATCATATTTTGTACCTGTTTTAAGAAAACACCTATCTTAATGGGCCACCTTTCTGTTCTGTCATCAAATTTGAAATCAGTATTAAGCAACCACTTGTTTTAATCAGCCATCTTTCTATTCTCCTGTCATCAAATTTAGACCTGTATTAAGCAATCTATTTTCATGTAATCAAAGTAAGTTCCTTTATTTTGTAACCTATCAAATTTAGTATCTATTAATTAGAGGTAGTGTGTCTGCCAGAGATGCATCCTGTCATCTAGAACATGCATATAAAAGATCTCTTAATTAGAAAAAGTAACAGTATAGCAGTAGAAGGTTTCTTCAGAAGACCTTGAGTCACAAATAATGTGAGTTAGACATTTAATAACTGCTAATTATCAAATGTACCGAGGTGTCGTTAAACCAACAATCCTTTCTTACTTTAGCACATAAATATTAGATGGTGTTTTATAGTGTAATATATCTGTTTAATACTTACATAGAAATGAAAAAACTGAAGTGTAATATATCTATATAATACATTGAAATGAAGAAACTGAAGTACTAGGTGGTGTTTTGTAGTGTAATATATCTATATAATATATACAAATGAAGAAACTGAAGTAGTGGGTGGTGTTTTATTTCCGCTGACTAACATGAAATTGTTGCACCTCTTCCTTGTATTAATTTGCCTGGAGTTTGGGCAGATGAGCAGTATCAGGTTTAATCCTCACAGCTCCAGGTATACAGATCACTGTGTTAGTTGCTTCAGTGATGCACCTGCAACCAAACCCCTCTTACAAGTGTTGTATAAACATGTCATAACAACACACGGGTATGTTGGAATAAATGGGGAGAGGGAGCTCTACAGCTCACCTCCATGTTTTTAGCTAATATATATATTATTCAAGCAGATATCACAAGAGATTATCAACAGCTATGATATTTGCTATTCTGTCCATGCCTTGACTGAGATTTGATCCCAATACCTTGCATTTTATGGCATAATGACAACACATATTTTATATGTTGGTTGTACTTATTTTTATGCTTATATCCAATTAAGATTCAAGCATGCTGTCCTGGTCATACATTTTCTGTGCTCCCTGTCCAGAATAGAGGTTATACTGGTGTTAGTACAAATGTAGGTGAGAAAAAACCCACTGCCACCATAGTAATATGGCTACGTGCTTGAACCTTAATTGGATATAGGCACGAAAATAAATACAACCAACCAACCAACCAGTAATGTGGCTACTCCTACTGATAGGCAGCAATGGATCTTCTATATGTACCGGTACACAATTCCACAGACAGGATAGCACAAACCATTTTCTTTGGTAAACCAGTTATGGACAACTAGTCGGTGAAAGTGGAGCACTCACTCTGGGTTATAGCTGGAACTGAGATTAAAAATTCCTTGCCTCGATTGAGATTTGATCTGAGTACCTACCAGCCATGAGTCAAATAGTGTTACAACCACATTATGTGCAGGCATTGTGGTGGGACTAACAGATCTAGGCACGAAGCGATGAGTTTCAAGTGAATACGAGGTTATGCTATCATTCAAAATTATTGGATGGCTAGAGCCCCACAGACACTCACATTCCACCATGCCTGAATCATGTGTGTTTTTGTTATGGCTACTTATACCATGCATGTCTGTCATCATCTTCTTCTCACTGAACTTGCTTTTATTTCCCGACTGGACACAACTGAGATTTGATCCCAGTACCTACCAACCACAACATCATGTGTTTTTTTGTTATGACTATTTATACCATGCATGTCTGTCATCAACTTGTTCTCACTGAACTTGCTTTTATTTCCCGACTGGACACATAAATCTATCATGCTCCTTGTAGACTGGGCGGTCTTTCTTTGATGTTCCATACCAGACTACTCCCATCATTTTCTCTTGTGCAATACTGTTCCATTAATTACACTGCTGATGTCAGTAAACCATTACTCGAACCGCTCCAGACCAAATCAACCTAACAGTAAACTGACTGACACAAACATTTTGCTTGAGATTTATTTGTCTGGAGGTTTGTGATTGTAAAGAATCTTAACATTTCAAGCACAGAGTTCGCTTATCTAATATGGAAGCTGATACTTTGTGTTGGTTCTAGATACTTGATACTTTTGTTGACATGAAAGTGTCATAAACAGATGTAAACAACAGAATTACATGTAATTGTAAAATAAATACATTTAAATGAACAATTTAAAAATTTTATTTTTTGTTTTGTTTGTTTAACAACACCACTATAGCACATTGATATATTAATCATCAGCTATTTGATGTCAAACATTTGGTAATTGTGACATGTAGTCAACAGTAAAGTTTGTTTTATTTAACGACGCCTCTAGAACACATTGATTTTTATCTTATCATCGGCTATTGGACGTTAATCATATGATAATTCTGACATATAAATTTAGAGGAAACCCACTACTGCCGCATAGGCTACTCCCTTCAGTAAGCAGCAATGAGTCTTTTATATACACTGTTCCACAGACAGCACATACCATGGCCTTTGATGAACCATTTGTGGACCACTGGTTGGAATGGAAAATATGTAGTCAGCAAGTGGAAACGTGTTAAATTTTTCCATTAAAGCAAGGAATCTTTTATATCCATTTCCCCACAGACAGGAAAGCACATACACATACACATCTTTGATATATCAGTTGTGGGAAACTAGATGGGACAGGAATAAACCTAATCAGAGATTGAGGGGGTTAAATGCCATGATCAAAACACCTCGAGTGTGTACTGGCCTTGGTGGAACAGTGGTTAAGCTGTTGGTCTCATGGCTGGTAAGTACTGGGATCAAATCCCAGTCAAGGCATTGGATTTTTAATCTCAATATTGGCTCCAACCCAGAGTGAGTGCTCCACAAAGGCTCAGTGAGTAGGTATAAGCCACTTACACCGACCAGTGGTCTACAACTGGTTTATCAAAGGCTGTGGTATGTGCTATCCTGTTTGTGGGAAAGCACATATAAAAGATCCCTCGCTGCTAGTAGTGGGTTTCCTCTAAAGACCATGAGTCACAGAATACCATATGTCAGACACCTAATAAGCACCAAATAAACAATGTGCTGGGGTGTCGTTGAACAAACAATCCTTTCCTTTCTCAAATGAATGCTCTTCCGATTAAGCTTCATACTCCCTCTTTAAACCTACAGTGCACTCTATCCCATAAGACATTTGCAGTTATTTCTGACACATATAGAAATTTCTCTGGCATCCATTAGCCAAATTTTAATCCTTTATAAAAAAACAAAAATTGTTGACCTACATGTAATTTGTTAGTTTTGGCAAAATTAAAAAAAAAAATTAAAACAATTGGACTCTGATTTTTCTTTGTTGATATCTATAAAAATTACAATGGTAGTCTTTAAACCGGAACTAGTATCATGTCTTTGTAATTTAAATATTTACCATTTAATATCAAACAAAACAAGAAGTAAAAGATCCTGTACTGGAAGATGGACAATTGATGCAGTTTGTTTTCATTGACTGGAGTCTAATGTCACCGGAATGCAAACACGAGAAGACAAAAGTCTGTACAGTCACATCACAAAACATATAATGTTACAGTTTTCATATCAAGTTTGCTAGATCTTGCATGATAACATACTCTAATTGACTATCTCTGTCAGTTACACGCCACTAAACCCCACCAAATAAACTTGATATCAAAATATAGTGATCTGATAGTAACAATGTTAAAACAAACTAATCCTTTTATAAGAGCATTGACTCATAGCCAGGATATTCCAAGATAAGATTTTCAAACATACTCTTGAAAAAGTCTGTATTAGATAGATGAAACATCGAGTTTTATCTTTTAATTTTTTGTGTTATTTTTATAGAAGTGGATGGTTTTATAACAAAGACTTTTTCTTTTAAAGATAAGATTTTCATAAGCTTTGCCAAAATATTGGATGGGCCTAAACTTTTTAAACTGAATAATACTATCATCATCTCTTGTTGAAGTCTCACACCTGGTAGGTAATGGGATCAAATCGTAGTTGAGGCATTTGATTTGTAATCTTGATATTGGCTTCCATCCACAGTGAATGTTAGTCTGCAAGGCTCAGTGGGTAGGTGTATGACACTTGCACTAATCAGTAGTCTAGAACTGGTTTATCAAAGGCCAAGGTATGTCCTATCCTGTCTGTGGGGAATGGAGAAAAAAAAAGATTCCATCTGCTTATTGGAAAATGTAGCCTATGTGATTTCCTCTGAAGACTGCAAACAGCAAAACACGATATTCTTGACACATAATGGCCAATGAATAAAATGTGCTGTGGTGTCATTAACCAGTCATTTACTTTCTCTTGTTCAACACGTCATGTCCTCCAGAAATGATTCTTGGAATAATACTTCTGCTCCAGTTTTAATTAATGACCCAGTATTTCTTTCCACATGATGACTAGTAATTCACAACTGGTTTATCAAAGGCCAATGTATGTGCTGTCCTGTCAGTGGGAAAGTGAAAATAAAAGATCCTTTACTACTAATCAGGAGGTGTAGCCTATGTAGTGGTAACAGGGTTTATCTAAGACCAGTGTATGTGCTGTCCTGTCAGTGGGAAAGTGCATATAAAAGATACTTTACTACTAATCAGGAGGTATAGCCTATGTAGTGGTAACAGGGTTTATCTAAGGCCAATGTATGTGCTGTCCTGTCAGTGGGAAAGTGAATATAAAAGATCCTTTACTACTAATCAGGAGGTGTAGCCTATGTAGTGGTAACAGGGTTTTTCAAAGGACCTTGAGTCACAAACATCATATGTTTGACATCTAATAGCCACTGAAATAAAAAATGTGCTAGGGTGTCATTAAATAATCCTTTAAATTTCCACAGAACATATCATCTATACAGGCCCATAGCAATGACTTTCGGAGTTGTGGGGGGTGGGGGCACAGATGGATTGGGTACAAACTATATCAGATTTTGGTTACAATGGAAAACATTAAAGTGTAAAAAAGGAAAAAGGCTCACAAGTCGGCGGCTCCTGTCCTCAGCCCCCACAGGTTCTTAGGTGCCTGTCTATGACAACAGTTTTAATAAATTACAGTTCAACTACTTTCTTTTATGTGTATATCTTAAATAAATAAAATACAGGTGCACTACTTTCTTGTATCTGTATATCTAAAAAAAATAAAATACAGGTGCACTACTTTCTTGTATCTGTATATCTAAAAAATTTAAAATACAGGTGCACTACTTTCTTGTATCTGTATATCTTAAAAAATTAAATTCAGGTGCACTACTTTCTTGTATCTGTAAATCTAAAAAAATAAAATAAAGTTGCACTACTTTCTTGTATCTGTATATCTACAAAAAATAAAATACAAGTGCACTACTTTCTTGTATCTGTATATCTAAATAAAATACAGGTGAACTACTTTCTTGTATCTGTATATCTAAAAAAAATAAAATACAGGAGCACTACTTTCTTGTATCTGTATATCTAAAACAATAAAATACAGGAGCACTACTCTCTTGTATCTGTATATCTAAACAAATAAAATACAGGTGAACTACTTTCTTGTACCTGTATATCTAAAAAAATAAAATATAGGTGAACTACTTTCTTGTATCTGTATATCTAAATAAAATACAGATGCACTACTTTCTTTTATGAGCATATCTTAAATAAATAAATTACAGGTAACTACTTTCTTTTATGTGCATATCTTAAAAAATAATATACAGGTGCCCTACTTTCTTGTATCTGTTTATCTAAATAAAATACAGGTGCACTACTTTCTTGTATCTGTTTATCTAAATAAAATACAGGTGCACTACTTTCTTGTATCTATATATCAAACAAATAAGATACAGGTACACAATTTTCTTGTATCTAAAATAAAATACAGGAAGACTACTTTCTTGGTACATGGAAACTTGAATCCACTAGTGAAGTCATAAAAAAGGTAAGTATGATAAGATGCTCACTTGGGAATGTGCTGTACTAGTTATATCTTGACTGAATATGTTCCCATGATAATAACATCAAAAACAACCAACTTCTGGAACATATATCATCTTGGTATATCTTTTTGAGTTCAAGATGCTGCCAAACCAGTCTGATAACGTTGCCTCTCTACTGACATATTAATGCCAAGTGTCTCAGTTTAGAGATTTTCAGTTCAGTTTTTTTGTTTTATTGGAACACAACTGTTTTCAAAATAAATTATTTTACCTGAAAACTGGCTACAGGTTGTTTATTCTTGTTGCTATAGTTACATGATTTGTCTTTATTGACTCTCTTCATAGTTCTATGGTTTTGTGGTAGTAGCAATTGGGGATTTGTAATTATAATTACAGGAATTAGGTGAATGAAAGAGAAACAGATTTTTTATTTTTAATGACTCCACTAGAGAAAATTGATTTATTAGTCGTCTGCTGTTGGATGTCAAACATTTAATAATTCTGGCATGTAGAGTACTGGACAAAACCAGCTACATTTTTTCATTACTTGTAGTAGTAAGCGATCCTTTTAAATACACTTTCCCACAGACAGGATAACACATACCATGGTATTTAAAATGCCAGTTGTGAGACAATGATTGGGTTTAAAAAAAAGAAAACCCAGAGAATGAATCATTAGAGAAAAATGGCTGCATTTGTTTTCCGTTAGCTGTTAGGGATCTTTTATATGCACTTTATCAGATAGGACAGGACATACCTGAGCATTTGATATACCAGTAATGAAGTACTAGCATGGCCGTAACTACATCGAGGCAAATGCCTCGTACCGAAATTGCTGATTTTTTTTTATATACAAAGACCCCTCACCCAGCGATTAAGTGTTTTTGGCTCATTTAAAAAACAGTCTAGTTATGGCCATGACTAGTTGGGATGGGAAAAAACCAAATATGCTTTTGGACCCCCATGTAAAAATTCCATTAGTCTTTCAAACCTAACCCCCTTCTAAATGCTTGGATACACCACAGTTATTTGTTCTTGTTACAAATATAATAAATATTTTGAACTCTAAATGAGAAAAGTTTTACATAATGTCCAAAATCATAGCTCTGCACAAACTAGATTCCATGGGATATATAGGTAAAAAGTGACCTGCCACACTAGTAATGAAATGTGGTGTATTAGACAAGTGCCAAATTAGACAGTTTTCTATCATTATAAACTAATAAACCAATATGCAGCCAAAATATTTCTAGATTAAATGTCGGTTTTGACAGGACTGCTGTAAATTGTTTATGTATTGTTTTTGATGTTGTTAATGATTAGTTAAACTTGGAAGCAATCTGTTTAATATATATGTCTGTGTTTGTGATTATCTCAGTATGTTCTACTGCTTCTAGTAGATAATAACTTGATAAACATTGTTTCATTTTTTTTTTAATATGAAACATTCCAGATTTAATTGCAGTGTTGCTTTTTTCAAACTAAAAGTACAATTTTATTTTAATTTCTCATTTAACAACACCACTTGAACACATTGATTTATTAATAATCGGCTATTTAATGTCAGACATTTGGAAATTATGACATGTTGTCATGTGTGAACCAGCCTCTGATGAGTTTTAAGAGCTTTGGTGGTCCAGTGTTAGAACGTCAGACTCTCAAGCTGATGACAGTGGTTCAAAACCCGTTGGAGGCTGGCTCACGCTTGACTGTGTGTCAAAATAACAAAATGTTTGACATCCAATAACCAATGATTAATAAATCAATGTATCTAGTGGTGTCATTGAACAAAACAAAATGATGAGTTTTGAACCACAGTGTTCAGCTTGATAGTCTGATATTCTACACTGGAGCACCGAGGCTCACTACTAAAAGTACAAAGGCATTCAGTGAAGTTCAGAGTTTCAGAGTATAAATATTTTAGTATGATAGTGATGCGTGAAGTCAATAATTATACCCTCGACACAGCAAATACAGTTCTGTTCAATGCACATCACTGCATGTTAAACTGCATCATATCCCATCACAGACACACTGCCGCTCAATACAGATCACTGACACACTGCCACTCAATACAGATCACTGTCACACTGCCACTCAATACAGATCACTGACACACTGCCACTCAATACAGATCACTGACACACTGCCACTCAATACAGATCACTGTCACACTGCCGCTCAATACAGATCACTGACACACTGCCACTCAATACAGATCACTGTCACACTGCCGCTCAATACAGATCACTGTCACACTGCCGCTCAATACAGATCACTGTCAC
>JAULBS010021086.1:0-10726 GCA_032355785.1 Symmetromphalus regularis
AGTAGTAGTAGAATAGTAGTAGTAATAGTAGTAGTAGAATAGTAGTAGTAATAGTAGTAGTAGAATAGTAGTAGTAACAGTAGTAGTAATAGTAGAATAGTAGTAGTAATAGTAGTAGTAGAATAGTAGTAGTAGTAGTAGTAGTAGTAGTAATAGTAGTAGTAGAATAGTAGTAGTAATAGTAGTAGAGTAGTAGTGTAGTAGTAGTAGAGTGGTCTTAGTAATAGTTGTAATAGTAGTAGTAATAGTAGTAATAGTAGTAGTAATAGTAGTAATAGTAGTAGTAATAGTAATAGTAGTAGCAATTAACTTATTCCATGGAAAGAGTTGCTATTATACGGCCATTATGAGTTTCGCACAATGCTTGTTCTGATCTGACGTCATGCAGTACGACAATATTCTTACAAAAAGAAGTTCCATTTCTTACTTTTGTATACGGAAAACGCGTTTTTAAGTACAAAGACATTTTTGTTTAATTTTTAATATATTTGTAACTTATACCTTATAAATACATTAATCCATTTTATATGGAACACGGTACACTTAAATATCCCTTTAAACACTAAATACACTATCTCTAACGGGTAGAAGGTGAAGACAATCCACCAAAAGTATATTGCTAAAGTTGTTAGCATATAGGTTGCTCAGAAAATATTCTTGCCATCAGTTTGTAGAAACGAAGGTCAACATTTTGGCTACTTGCTTAACATTTTAATAATTAATTAGGACTGAAAACGTAAGGAACCCAAGTCAGCATTTAACTGCTTTGTTACGTTTCTTGCCACCAGGTAGCAAGTAAGAATTGAACAAATGGGAAACCAAGGTCAGCATTTAGTTGCTTGGTTAAGTTTCTTGCTACCAGGTAGCGAGTAAGAATTGAACAAATGGGAAACCAAGGTTAGCATTTGGTTGCTTGGTTACGTTTCTTGCTACCAGGTAGCGAGTAAGAATTGAACAAATGGGAAACCAAGGTCAGCATTTGGTTGCTTGGTTAAGTTTCTTTCCACCAGGTAGCGAGTTAGAATTGAACAAATGGGAAACTAAGGTCTGCATTTAAATGCTTGGTTACGTTTCTTGCCACCAGGTAGTGAGTTAGAATTGAATAAATGGGAAACCAAGGTCACAATCTGGCTGCTTGGTTACGTTTCTTGCCACCAACTGGCGAGATAGAATTGAACAAATGGGAAACTAAAGCCCTCGTGTTGCTGCTTGGTTACGTTTCTTGCCACCAGGTAGCGAGTAAGAATTAAACAAATTGGAAAACAAGGTCAGCATTTGGTTGCTTGGTTACGTTTCTTGCCACCAGATAGTGAGTAAGAATTGAACAAATTGGAAACCAAGGTTAACATTTGGTTGCGTGGTTACGTTTCTTGCCACCAGGTATAGATATATATAATAAATTATATATACCTGTATAATGGATAGCAGATACGAAAAAGAGAGGAATAAGAATATGCAATGGTTTTTAGTTATTAACTATGAATGGCTGAGGATTGCAATTAGCTTTATTCATCTAGAGCTTTACAACTCATCAAAATAGTGGAAAATACATATTTAAAATAACAATGGCTGCACATTATGGATTATACATAATATATGTATGTTTATTTTGGTTGGTTGGTTGGCTGGTTGGTTGGTTGTGTTTATTTTCATTGTTATATCCAATTGAGGTTCAAGGCCAGCTTCCTGTACTGTCTGTCCAGAACAGAGGTTAGTGTTAGTAGGAGAGACGAAACCCGCTGTTGCCACACTAATACAGCTACTCTCATCTATATGAAGCAAGGGATCTTTTATATCCAGTTCCCCACAGACAGAATAGCATATACCACAGCCTCTGATAAACCAGCTATGGATCACTGGTCGGTACAAGTGAAGTACACCTACCCACTGAGCCTTGCAGAGCACTCACTCTGTGTTGGAGCCGATACAGAGATTACAAATCCCATACCTCGACCGAGATTCGATCCCAGTACCTATCGACTGAGAGTCTGATACCTTAATTACAGTACCGGAGCCGGTCTATGTTTTATGTAATTTTATTCTGATATTGTTTTAATGCCGACACCAGATTGTAGTTGGCTTTATGATTTTCTCTTGTACGCCATTTTGTTCTATAACAGGGATTTGTTCATCGAAGTTGAGATATAACTGCTCATCTGCATGCACATAACCTTTCTTTAATTAATGGTTCAATAGAGGATTATTATTTGTTTTAACGTTAAAGACTCCGAGGATTCTTTAGGAACACGTAAAAGAATCAGAGGATTATTTAGGGACCACCCTAAGTGGATTTTCTGGATCCTCCACAGTTGTTGGTTATTGAAAATGTCAATTAAAAGACTTTCATTGTCTAAACGTTTAATAAATTACATTTACAACAAAATGTATAATGTTTCATATAAACAACAAACTTCGTCCTTGAAGAACATTTTCTACTAAGAAATTTGTTCTATTTAACGATGCCTCTAGAGCATATTGATTTTTGTCTTATCATCGCCTATTGGACGTCAAGAATATTTCTATTAATATTTTTCTGTGTTTAAGGGATACTCACAACGTATCTTCGAACTCGCTTCTTGTTACCACCAGATTGTGTCATGGAACAAGCACCTGAAATTAAGCAATCACTAATTTTAGACATTGTAAGTCAGTATAGTGAATAACCTACACTGCTTAGGGACACAGTGTGGTTCGGACGAACCCCTTCCCCTGATGAAGCAAATTATCCGCTTTCAGTACTAAAACAACCACACACACACAAACTCACACACACACACAAACACGCATGCACTCACAAACACACGTGTACTCACAAACACACACACACACATACACAAACACACAAACACACACAGACACACACACATATACACAAACACACATACACACACAAACACACACGCAAACACACACGCAAACACACACGCAAACACATACACACACAAACAAACACGCAAACACACACATACAAACACACACACACACAAACACACACACACAAACACACACGCAAACACACAAACACACACGCAAACACATACACACACAAACAAACACACGCAAACACACACACACACACGAACACACACACACACACACACAAACACAAACATACACACACAAACACATACACAAACACACACACACAAACACATACACAAACACACACAAACACACACATACACACAGACACAAACACACATATACACATACACACACAAACACACACGCAAACACACATACACACACAAAAACACACGCAAACACACACACACGAACACGCAAACACAGACACGAACACACAAACACATACAAACACACATACACACACACAAACACACATACACAAAACTCGAACAAAGGTATTTAATCTAGAATTATGAATAAAACAAAATGGAAAATAGTTTGTTGTAGTAACATAAATCATTGTATTCTTAAACAAATAATTATGCATAAAATATTAATTTTGTTTAAAATGTTCAGTTAAGGATCTTCATTGGGTAAATATGCTGTCTGTGGTTTTAATCAGTTTTGTGCTGTAGTACATCAACATATTTTCTGACCACGGGAATGTGTCATCGGATAAAACAAACATTAAACAGTGGCGGATCCAGAAAATCCATTTGGGAGGTGTCCTAAAGAATTATTGGATTATTTAATATTAAATATAATAATAATAATAAATTAATAATATATTGTTTTTAATGCTATTTAAATCTCAATTTTTTTTTGGGGGGGGGCGGGGGGGTTCTTAAACCTCTATCGCCCTGCCTAGATCCGCCACTGTTATAGACGAGAATCCAAAGGAGTGTAATTAATAGAGTTTAAAACCACTTTAGCCACCAATGTTTTTCTGTATCCGCCCCAGCATTGGACTATTTTCTTTGCAGTGTGTGTGTGGGGGGTGGGGGAACATCGTTTAGATTAAAATATAGAATAACTTTTGCTCGGTCTAATATAAGAAAGTCAGGTTATTTTCTCTATAGCAATCGAACGATGTTAACGATTGCGTATTATTAACTAATTCCAAGGACTTTTTATTGATATAAACTATAGTGACACGACACAGAAAATATGCTATGTTTTCTGTTATACGCATACGTCTCCTTTCGTATATATTCAATCGTTGATAATTAAATTAACTTTACATACATCATGTTTTAGATTATGATCTATTTATAAAATATTGGCGGTTTTAGCTTCGTTTTGTGTGTGTATGTAAAGAAAACAAGAATCGAATAAATGCTGAAAGCGAAATTAGCAAAACACTTTGGATTTAAAGGCATAGACCCACGAAATTTAAGGGGCTTTGTGGTCAAAATATTGATTACGAATGAAACTTACATGTATTTGTTATACTTGATCTCGTTTTCATATCAAGCAAGACATTTTAATTGAACCGTGGTCTAGGAAATTCCATGTCGAGTCGATCGATTTTTATCACATTTAAAAATTTCAAATTTCAAGATTGGAACTCCTCGTGGGGCAAAATAAATTGGTACGAAATGTTTTTGTAGCTACAAAAATATTCAGAAGTTTTAAAATAACGGCTAACGGGGAAATACCCGTCACATGGCTCGAAATATATACGTCACCTTCAACGAAAAAAACCCCGTTATTTTGTTTTCGATTTATTTGTCCGTGAACATAATTCATTATTATTTTTAAAATACTGATAATAAGCGAGATACGATGGTTATGTAAGAAACTGAATGAAGTATTTCTATGGACAAATCAAATGTTTATATTTAAAATTAATTCTTTATTTGAAAATTAATTAGGTCAAGGGTCCGTGGGAGTATGCATTTAATCAGTTTGATATATCTTTTATGAAAATTTGGCTCTTAGCCATGAATACAGTACTGGTACCAAACCTTTTCTTTATTTATAGATGATAATAAATTGATCTATGACGGTCGTTTGCTTTCTTCTAAAAATTCCCACAGGACCTAAACATACACGTACGACATAAAGGAGTTGACAACAAAGACCAAAGTATAACAGTATACTACGTAACTCCATTATGACTTGTTTATGAAGGTAGTGACAACATTATGACGGATGAACTCTGACCTTGGTATCATGTGACATCAGTAAGATGCAACACAACTGGTAAAAATAAATATTATTTTCACCTAAGTTGTAATTATGCCAGGACCAGTAGAATTTATTTATTTATTTAACGACCCCCCAGCACAAAAGCCAACATCGGCTATTGGGGAGTACCAGTAGAAATGGAGAATATTTTACTGTTAGAAAATGTAAAAATATCAAGACCTATTTTCACCATAAACTCAACATTTACAGACATCAGACTTTTGTTATCGTCATTTTTATATCTTTTTCTGAAGATCTACAAAATAAAGGTAACATTTCAACAATTTTTTTAAAAAACAAATTTACAACTTTTAATAGTTGCTGTTTTACATAATTATATGAATCATATATATATATTATAATATAAACATTACTGTAACATCAAGAGCTCCAAATGGAAAAAAAAAGAAAAAAGACAGCATTTTTAAAAGTGTATTTTACTACAGAAAAGTTATTTTTTTCCATATTATCACTGAAGTAGGAAACTTTTATCGTCACGTAGGAAAAAGAATGAAGCCTGAAGCAAGAGTTAGTTCTTCACTACAACACCTCAGTCGACATCAAAGAAAACGTACGTACACACAAATGGATGAAGATTAATGAGCAGCTTACAATGAGCGAACGTCCGTCCATATGTATGAATGTCTGTACATATTTACAGAGGAGTGATGACCCAATTGAGCATTTTGTTTGTGTATGGGGGGGGGGAGGGGGAGGATGGGCCACCACCCCTGTCTCAAGAGTCTGGTAGCTGCAATTACATCGCAAAGTCTGTTTCTTTGCATTTTTCTGCTGCTCCGCACGTTAGCTAAATGTAAGTTATGTAATGACGTTTTTTTTATTCCCTGATGTACCGCTATTCCGGTACAGGTGCTATGTACAGTTGATAATTTTTGTTTTTCATTCTTTCTCAAGTTTCTCACAGTTAGTCAGCAAAAAGAACTGCAACGCCAGCATGAAATCAACTGTTACGATTTTCCTCACGAATCTGCATCACATCAAACAAAACAAATTTGCCAATTGAGAAACAAGCAAACTGTTCCTTCCATGGACAGAATAAAAGGGGAGGTAACCACAGCTAACAGACCCCGAGAGGTGCTGTTGGGTTCCTGAGATCTCAATGCCTAGTTACACAGCCACGCACGCACACACTATATTCACAACCACACGCAGGGAACAATATTTCAAAATCTGAGGTAACCAACTTTCGGTTCACCTGGTTTTCACCTAATTAATTATGCAAGCGGATGACTGTATTTTAATTTTTTAAAGATTTATTTGTGCCAGTGAATTTACCTTCTAATTTCACAACTTAATGGTTCATACAGTAACAAGACAGAATGGCGCGTTTGATTTAAAGTAACACAATCAACAGACGAACAGAATGACAAGTTGCATGAAATATTGTTCTCTGCACACACAAACAAACACACAAGCACATGTTTATATACCGATATGCACAAGATACGACCGTTATTACAAGTGGTTCCATTAAAGCTGTGTCAGTTATTCGTGGTCGTGTGTACGTACATCACAAAATCAATATGAACACTAGGTACAAACAATGAAAAAAATGAACAAAGCCAAACATAAACAATAGCTGCCTTTTTGGTGTGAATTTTTCTTCCAAGCCTCACAGACATGTACGTCGATCAATTGCTGTTGATTTGTTTCCGTGAAGCCCAAAACAAACATTGTTGTGATCCGTACATCAGAAAAAAAATCAAAACTTATATCATCTGTTTACTATCCACAAATCAAGAAATAAGTAAAAGAACAAAATTCTCCCTGAAACTCAACATGAAAAGCTGTACTACACAAATTTTATACATCCTAGAAATGAACAGAGACGTACATTCCTCACACAAATATCCCAAGAATGGATGAATAAATGAATGAATGCTTTAAACAATTCATGTTTCTGTCGCAATTACATATTTCCTTCCTTCAGTTGAATTATATCTTTATAATCAGTACATAATCAACTCTATCCACAAAATGAACGATACTTGAGAATAAGTCGCAATCGTGTAATCTGAGATAATCCAAGATAATCCGTCTGAATTAAGGGGTTGATTCCAAATTAATGCAGCAGATAATTCTGTGATATCTGATAAAGTTTCTCACAGATGGATAATTTCACTTTTCGGTTAATGTCGAATCCGGTAATGGTAGTCATAAATATCTCAATGGGTTACTATCACATCCGGGTAACTCCTGTTATGAGAAGAGATGGTGTCTTGTAGGTTATTTTATACATCCGGTAACTGCTATCCTCATATCCGGGGAACTCCAATAATGAGAAGATACGTCTCTTTTAGGTTATTTTTATATCCGATAACAGCTATCATCATATCCAGGGAACTCCAGTAATGAGAAGATACATCTCTTTTAGGTTATTTTTATATCCGGTAACTGCTATCATCATATCCGGGTAATGAGAAGATATGTCTCTTTTAGGTTATTTTTATATCCGGTACTATCATCATATCCGGGTAATGATAAGATATGTCTCTTTTAGGTTATTTATATATCCGGTAACTGCTATCATCATATCCGGGTAATGAGAAGATATGTCTGTTTTAGGTTATTTTTATATCCGGTAACTGCTATCCTCAGAGCGACTGTCACATCAGGGTAACTCCAGTCACGAGTAGAGAAGTCTCCTTTAGGTTATTTATATATCCAGTAACTGCTATCATCATATCCGGTTAACTCCAGTCTCGAGTAGAGATGTCTCCTTTAGGTTATTTATAGTATCCGGTAACTGCTATCATCATATCCGGGTAACTCCAGTCATGAGTAGAGACGTCTCCTTTAGGTTATGTTTATATCCGGTAACAGCTATCATCATATCCGGGTAACTCCAGTCATCAGTAGAGAAGTCTCCTTTAGGTTATGTTTATATCCGGTAACAGCTATCCTCAGAGCGACTGTCACAACACCAAATTCAGTCATGCTCACGTGACAACAGCTGTATTCCAAACTCTCGTGGCAACAGCTGTATTCCATGCTCACGTGACACCTGCTGTATTCCATGTTCACGTGACAACAGCTGTATCCTCAATGCAATAAGATGCAATCTTCCGCTATATTATTCGTGATGACACACTAAACTAAAACACTGCCAATAGTGAATATTTTTTGTATATATTGATTTGATGCCAATAAATTATATCTACACAAGACATTCAACTTGACGACAATTCAAGAGTGCTCTGTAACGGAATAAGCCGACACCTTGATAGTCCTACCCAGTATTTTAAAATTTTGTGATCTTCATATTTCAGTGTTTGTCTCCGTTTCTCCTTCCATACGATGCACAACTATTCACTATTCTAGACGCATGTATGTTGATACATCCAGTATTTTACCATTTTTACGTGCTGAACTTTTCTTTTCTTCAACACGATGCACAAACTACTGACTCGATGGACGAAATCAGCTTCTATGTATCTGGTTATCCGAGAAGGCCTGCTTGCTGCTCTCACACTGTTGTAATTATGATCATAACGTGGGCCAGATCTCGGACGTTCTCTGCAAGTCTGGGGTTGTGTCGGACCAAAGCTTCATTGGAGAACTCACAAGGTGGAAAGATGTGCACAACATATGCAGGCTGAAATACAATCAGTAAGAGCATGTTACTATACTGAAATCTATAATTTTTGAAAGATGTAAACAACATACGCAAGCTGAAATATATTTAGTAGAAACATGTTACTATGCTAACATCTGTAATTAATTTTGAAAGATGTGCTCAACACACAACAAATCAAAGGGTTCTGTCAGGACTGTATCATACATGACAACTGAATTTTCACCCAGGAAGTTATGCAAATGCACTCGGTACAAGCAAACACTAAACAACTTTGGCGATGACAATTTTTTTTTTTTTTAAATAAATAATTCTGGCGACTGTGTCAGTCAGCAGAAAGTTTGACGATATCGTTGATTGGGGTGTCTATCCAGAAATACTGCGGAGAGAATGGAAAAGTAAATTTCAACAACTGTAGGAAATTTCGACAGACAGTAAAGCAACAATTATTTCAAAGCCTGGGTGAAAGTAAAAAGTAAAGTGTGTTTTATTTAACAACGCCTCTATAGCACATTGATTTTTTTATCTATCATTGGCTATTGGACGTCAATCATATGGTTATTCTGACATATGTATTTAGAGGAAACCTGCTGCTGCCACGTAGGCTACTCTTTATGATAAGCAGCAAGAGGTCTTTTATATGCAACACATACCACGGGGCCTTTCATGAACCATGGAATGGAAAATAGCCCAAACCCCTAAGGGTCCACTGAGAAGGATCGATCCGACAACCAACCGGTTCACAGGCAGACACACTACCGTTTAAGCTACATCCTACTACCAAAGCCTGGGTGATAAAACGTTGGTAGTATGTGGTGGGTTAACACTGCTAGCGTATTCTTACCTGCGTGGAGCCAGGAAGAGGAACGTTCACAATGCCGGCCGCCTGCTTCTGTTGAAGATACTGAATGACGCCCTCTGATAACGACTTGGTCTGCTCGGTCATGTCACTGTGATCTCTGCCAAATGGCATCGCCAGCAGGATACAGTAATCTTCCTCCAACTGAAAAAACACAAAACATTTTTAATGTCGCATTTTCACAACCTGAATTAATCAGATAAACTTTAAGATAAATAAATTATTAAATTAACTGAATATCATTTTTATTTCCTTTAATAAAAAAAAAAAAATCATTACTTACTGAAGATTTGCCAGCCAAGAATTTTGATAAAATAATTTTATTTGGACTTTTTATTATCAAACAGATGCCGTCTGACGATCAGCCGAATTTAAAAATAAAACATGCAAAAATTATTTTTGAGAATCTATGTCCAGAATATTATAATTTTTAGTTTCTCAAACACAAACTCCCCAAAAATAGAGTAGGAGGGAGGTGAAAAAAAGGTTACAATGTCTTGAGAGGGAATAATAAACTTTTGCATAAAATTAATTTTACCAGTTTTACTCATTTAGCTGGTCATATGCCCGCACACTTCTATATGAAAAGAAATTCTTCAACTACAAAGTGTAAATTTAATGGGGTTTTTTTTTTTTTCCTTTTCTAGCCTTCAGATTAGTTGGCAGAAATAAAAGAAGTGTAAATTTTATTTTTATTTAGCAATGTGTTGGGGCGGCTGATTTGTGAAATGAATAATAAAATAAAAAAAACTCTGGCCTAATTGAATTCCTGTGATTTTCAATTACATGAATATTATTTGAATTAGATTCCTGGATTCCCATTTAAAATAAAACTCTGTATGATAAAATTACGAACCTGCATCCTCTTCGACACTCCTTCAAGCTGAGATGGTTCAAGCCTCATGCGCTGGGCAATTCTCAATGGCTGCAAACTGCCATCCGACAGGGGTTTGGGAAGCGTCTCCTTCGGTAGCGAGTTGTTGCCAGTGATGTAATGCATCAAAACCAAACTGTTTTCATTCTTCAGGGCGACAGCACCTTGCCAGACCACCGGATACCGCTGTTAAGAGAAAACACATATTTAAATTTAGTAATCTAACCTTGCCAGACCACCGGATACCGCTGTTAAGAGAAAACACATATTTAAATTTAGTAATCTAACCTTGCCAGACCAC
>JAULBS010021106.1:0-10725 GCA_032355785.1 Symmetromphalus regularis
ACCTTCACAACTTTCTTTTTCAGTTTCTGACAATTTTATTTCAATATTAGTAAACGTATCTAAATTTTCTTTTGATATTTCATTGTAATTAGTCAAATATAATTTTTGGTAATATGTAGACGTTACTTATAATATTTTAGAATGTTCGGTATGTAACTCATTTTTTTCATCAAAAATTTAGTTTTTCTAAATTAAGAAAATATTCTCTATTTTTTTCACCTTCATACCATTTTGCTTTACATCTGAATATTATGCCCTTTATTTTTTAATTAGAAATGTTTTCAAGTTCTAGCTTTTTTTCTTGTAATAATTTAGCCTCGACTTTAGTTAAGGTGTGTGATCGTGTTTCGAGTTTCAAAATTTCTTTTTCTAGATTTTTCTCTTCCTTTATCGTATCCTGTTTGCGTTTTATTGAGTATAGAATACTTTCACTTCTTATTTTCATCTTAATAATTTCAAAGAATAATTGGTCATTAATTGAAAAAATCGTATTTTGCCGACTTTCTCCAAATATATAATATTCATCAACCGTCTGAGAAATAATGTTTTTAATAAGTTGAATATAACTGTTATCGTAAAGTAGGCTCGAGTTAAATTTCTAATAACATGGGCCACGTTGTGTTTGATGCATTGCTATTTCTAATGATATAAAAGAATAGTCTGATTTATAACTTATACCTATATTGCAGATTTTTATCATTGCGAGAATGTCTTCCGACATGAGAAAATATTCTAATCTACTGGTTAAATTCTTTAATCGCCAGGTATACTGAAATTTATCTGGATTTAGTAATCTCCATGGATCATTTAAATCTAAGTATTCCTTCATTTCTAAAATACACTTGTGAGATAAACTACTTTAGATACATATAACAATAAACAATAGTTTTGTACAACATTCCAATCATCTGCCATGATAATTGATCCTGGTAAATTTTCTAAATGTTGTATGAGATTATTAAAATATTCAGGTGAATACTGAAATGTCCAAAATTAAATATCGACCTTCTTTATCAATTATAGTTTCGTTAATATTGTATTCGAATTTATTTTTAATAAGAATAGCTACATCAGCTCTAGAAAAAAATAATGTATAGCCCCATTCAGCTGACCACTGCTTTTCATTTTCAGGTAAACTATGTCTTTCGCAAACAAATTATTGAAGACCTCTCACATTTAGGGAGAGAATAGTTATGTCAGACATCTATTACGTAAATTTGAATTATTAATACTAGAGGTAATAGCATTTTGTAATTTAATGACCCTTGAAACAAAAGTGAAAATGAGAAAGAAATATGTAGATTAAAGAAAGATAGAGGAAACATGTATAACAAAGTGAGCAAGTCAACACAATGTGACAACCAAGAGCCTATTATAGATGTTTTAAACGAGATTAAGTCTTAAGCTGTTACAAAACAAAAGGAGCCCAGAATACACAGTTTGAATTATTATATGGGCTTATTTTAAATTAGAAAGGAGAATGCGGGTCGGTTGAGGCTTGAAATAGTATTTTTAAAAGATCACATTTAACAAAGCAGTTGCATTGATGTTTAGTTGAACGAGCTTGCCATGAACATTGTAAGCTATAGCAAAAGTAACAAGCGTTCATATCTTGTCATTTACCGGGTTAACGTTAATGGGGATAGCTTGGTAATTAAATGAATTTTAATCATTAAATATGGGTTGGAACTTGCATGGAGTAATAAATAGTGAGAGGGAATGTGGAGACGTTAGTAGTATACCAAACTATGGTAATATCCAAATATTAAAATAATATCAATAATTAAATATAATTAATATTATAAATAACCAGTGTTCATAATGTGGTAATAAAAATGTATACACTGGAAATAAGTAATGTGAACAAAATCCGAGCCATCATCACCTTTCTCATTCTGTGGAATGGACTGTTTTGGCCCATTTATTGTAAAGCGAGGAAGAAAGGAAGCATGTTACACCAGGAATGGAAAAGACTTTTGGAAGGGGATATGGATCACAGCTTTCTTCAAAAGGGATAAGTAATTTCTTGACATGCTATAATAAGTTCAACCTTTAACAAAGATTATTTTCCAAGTGTTCTACATCTTTATAAACACATGTAATTTTAGTTACTGAGGTATTTAGTCTTTAGCTTCTAGTA
The DNA here is from genome assembly GCA_032355785.1 of Symmetromphalus regularis. Classification (NCBI taxonomy): domain Eukaryota; kingdom Metazoa; phylum Mollusca; class Gastropoda; order Neomphalida; family Neomphalidae; genus Symmetromphalus; species Symmetromphalus regularis. The sequence goes on from JAULBS010021106.1 coordinate 2,141, forward strand.
GGAGCACCAACGTTTGTACAGGTCTGTCTAAGACGGATTTATTATTAGTCATTTTAACTGTCACCTTCCTAACAAGTCCGTCATCGTCAATTACCATTTTTGTGATGATGGCTAAAGGTAATTCCAAATGGTGCACTGAATCATCATTCACTAGAACAACATCTCCCACCATCATATTTCTTTGTGGTTTGTTCCGTTTTTTCCTTTCATTTAAGGAAAACAAATATTCTTTTCTTCCAACGTCCCCAGAACACCTCCGTTAGATACTGCACGGTTCTCCAGCATTTCCTAATATACAAATTTTCCCTCACACCGTTTCCGGGTAGTGGCAGAGCGATTACAGATTTCACCGTGATCAAATGATTTGGAGTGAGTGGTGCTAGAGCAGAAGGGTCACTGATACTATCTACAGAGAGTGCGCGGCAGTTTACTATAGCCATAGCTTCATAGAAGAACATTTTTAATGACATATCATCAAGTCTTCCAGATGACAAGAAAAGAGTTGCATTTAGACCGTTTCTGACTGTCTTTCCCAAACACCACCAGTGTGACTTGAAAATGGTGTGTTGAATACAAATTCACATTGTTTTTCTACATGAAACATTTTTTTTCTTTCCATGTCGCATTCCTCCTGAACTTTCATCAGTTTGTTCTTGGCACCAATAAAATTTGAACCTTGATCACATCTGAGTTGACGCACTACTCCTCTGCTGAAGATAAAACAGCGTAAAGCATTAATTAGAGAATCTGCGGACAGGTCTTCCATTTCAATATGGATTCTACGACAACATAAGCAGGTTATGATTAGCCCGTATCTCTTAACTTCCTTTCTTCCTCGCTTTACAATAAATGGGCCAAAACAGTCCATTCCACAGAATGAGAAAGGTAGTGATGGCTCGAGTCAATCTTCAGGGAAATCCAACATTCTTTGTTCTTCAATTGGTCATCTGATTCTTCTGCAGATGACACATTTGTGAATTACAGATTGAACAGTGTTACTGCCACTTATTATCCAATAGCCATTTGACCTCAACTCATTCAGGGTGATACCTTGTCCTTGGTGGTTGATTTTTTTTCATGAGAATGAGTTACAAAAGCCAAGTAACATGAGAGTTAGAAAGATAGATGGGAGAATTACCGGATGCTTAGTCTCTTGTGGAAAGTCTCCTTTATGCATGCAACCTCCCACTGAGTGTTCCACAGTCGTCCTTGAATGGATTCAGCTTATATAATGAGCTTGTTTTCTTTACATAGCAATTTTTTACTGAGGCTTCGATTTCTACAGGGAGGACTTTTCTTTGAAGGGCTTTAATATAGTCCAGTCAATCTAGAGCAAAAAAGGGGTAAACCCCACACTAATTACAATAGTAATGAAAACACGTTTTCTTTGTGGATTTATGTCTTGGAAATGATGTATAAAAAATCCCATCAAATCCTAGGTGTGGAACATTTTGAAATGAGGTGGAACACAGATGGTTGGTTTTCCAATTAGGCCAAGTTGAAGTACACAAAATGGCAATAATTTGGCCAATTTTCAAAGTTGGAACCTATATCTGGTGTCTATACCTGTTTTCATAGCTTATCTTTCATATAAATAGAGATAAGATGGACAAGGATCATTCCTTAGACCCATTCTATGTGTTCCTTTATTAAAAAATGTTCAGTTTTTTTCTGATTTAATAAGGTTAGCGTCTATATGTACCTATTATTCAGCTACTTTTTAAATGATGGCAATATATGACATAACTCACTAATGTACTGCATATAGGCATCTTTTAAAAATGATTTGAGCAAAATTGTGACAATAATGGCAAAGATAAGGCCATTTATGTATCCCTACTCCCAAAAATTAAAACTACCAGAAAGTGAACAATAAGGATTTATTAATCGAATTTTGCATAATTGATTTAAACCACAAATTGTACACATAAACAGAATGTAATATAAAGCAATATAAATGCATTTAATGTTACCTGCTAACTTGTAAACTAATAAGAATTGTAATTTTTTGTTAAAATATGTTACAGATTTTGTTGACGATTTAGTAAAGTGACTATTTTCAGCTATAACACAACCAATGTTTAAAATATGTCTTATGTGACATACCCTACTAAAATACAGCATATTAGCCATCTGTTAAAACAAATTTGAGCAAAATAGTTACAATTGTGACAAAGATATGACCATTTATTTATCGCTAAACCCAAAAATGAAAAATACAATAAATTGTACCATAAAAATGTATACTGAATTAATCTTTACCAAACATACTACACATACTATCTTTCTTTTGTACTTACTATAGGTTGCCTATATTTTTATATTGTAGGAATATTTGTCTTGCATGTACAGAATTTATGATAATATAACATGCTTTTGTAATGGAACGATATGTACATATCTTCATATCTCAAAAGCATGTTATATATTATTGTACAAGCTGTACATACAAGACAATAATTACTACACTATTTAACATGTGGGCAACCAATAGTAAGAAAGATATTAGGTATACTATGTTTAGAAAAGATTAATTCAGTAAAATATTATTTATAAAATTTTTATGGTCTAATTTATTTAATTTTCCTTTTTGGGTGTTAGGGATAAATCAGTGGTCATATACATGTATTTGCCACTATTGTCACTATTTTGCTCAAATTTATTTTAACAGATGGCTAATATGCTGCATATTAGTAGAGTATGTCACATGTAATCATATTTTTAAAAATGGTTTACTTGTAGCTAAAAATAGTCACCTTACTAAATCATAAAGAAAATTTGTAACATGCTTTAACATAAAAATTAAAATTCTTAATAGTTTACAAGTTAGCAGTTAACTTTAAATGGAATCATATTGCTTTATATTACATTCGGATTATATGTACTATTAGTGGTATAAATTAATTAATTAAAAGTTGATTAATAAATCCGTATTGTACTCTTTTGGGTAGTTTTAATTTTTGGGGGTAGAGATAAATAAATGGCCATATCTTTGCCATTATTATCACTATTTTGGTCAAATTTATTTTAACAGATGGCTAATATGCTGCATGTTAGTAGGGTATGTCACATGTAGTCATATTTAAAAAATTGGTTGAGATGTAGCTAAACATAGTCACCTTACTAAAGCATGAAGAAAATCTGTAACATGTTTTAACATAAAAATTATTATTCTTATTAATTTACAAGTTAGCAGCTAATTTTAAATGCAAACATATTTCTTTATATCACATTCTAATTATGTGTACCATTAATGGAGTAGATTATCAAGTAAATGTGGTTTATAAATCCTTATTGCATATTTGTTTCTATTTTTCATTTTTGGGGTAGGGATAAATAAATGACTATCTCTATCACTGTGATGATTTTACTCAGATATTTTTAAAGGATGACTAATATGCAGTTCCTTAATGTGATATGTCATATATAGGCATATTTTAAAAGGTTGCAGGATTATAGGTAAATATAGACACTCACTTTATTAAATCAGAAAAGAAAATGGAACATTGTTTTACTTAAAAATGACAATTGTTATTATTTTGCAAGTCGGCAACTAACTTTAAAAGCAATTATATATCTTTATATTACATTCTAATTATGTGCACATTTAAAGGTGAAGATTAATTAAATAAAATTTGATTTATAAATCCTTATTGCAAATCTTTCAGTATTTTACATTTTTGGGGTATGGATAAATTAATGTCTATATCTCTGCTATCGTTGTGATGATTTTACTCAGATTTAAAAAAAAGAATGACTAATATGCAGATCGTTAGTGTGATATGTCATATGTAGCCATATTTTAAAAGGTAACCGAGTTATAAGTAAATACAGACACTCACCTTATTCAATCAGAAAAGAAAATGGAACTTTTAAAAATGACAGTTGTTATTAATTTACAAGTAAGCACTTAACTTTATATACATTTACATTGCTTTGTATTCCACCGTGGTTATGTATACCAAGTTTGGTATAGATTAATTAAGTAAAAATATATAAATCTTTATACTACAATTTAATGTTTTTCATTTTGGGGATAAAATTAAATCAGTGGTCATATCTTCGCAATTATTGTAAATATTTTACTCAAATACATTTTAACAGATGGCTAATATGCTGCATATTTGTAAGGTATGTCACATGTTGTCTTATTTTAAAAATTGGTTGAGTTATAGCTAAAGATAATCAGTTACCTTATTAAATCATGAAAACAATATATACATAACTTTAAATGCAATCATAATGTTTTATATTTTATTCTATGTAAGTGTATCATTTGTGGTATAGATTAATTAAATAAAAGTCAGTTATTAAATCTTATCTTATAATTGATCAAAATCATGACATTAGTGGCAGATATAGTCATTGGTATATCTCTCCCGCTCCCACCAGGAAAGAAAATGAAAAGATGACTTAATTTGCTACAAAAGAGTAATCTTTTAACAGATGGAGCAAAATAGTACCATTCATGGAGGATTATAGGGAATGTGTGCATGGAGACTCCCCTTGGCCCATGCACATCATGCATCTCAATAGCAATATTTTATATACCTGGTAATGTTCAAAATATGATATCTTCTTAAGTTTTAAAGCTAGGTGGCTGATTGTGGTGTCAAATGAAAGCTGTGATAATACGGAATAAAAGGAGCTAATAAATATGTTATTTACACAGTTCATGTGTTTTTGTCAAAAAGAAAATATAAAAAAAATTGGAGTGTTTTATTGACTGCCGAAATAAGAAATGGGATGTGGTTCTTTAATGATGATTTAGTCATTGATTAATTGCACCAATCCAATGTTACTATATACCATAATAACCAGCAGATCATAAGCTTTCATTTGGTATATAATACTTGCTCCAAAACCATTTGGAATGGTGAAGAGAATAGTGAATGTACAGTTGTTTGCATGACATTGTCCAAAACGTAAAGTTTTTTTTAGGGTTTTAAATTTTGAAAATTTAAATAAATATTGTCCCACTAAATGAGTTTTGTGGGATTTTGTATATGCTATATGGTAGAAACCAATAGTCAGAATAAAAGTGGTTTCATTACTATTACTATCAGTGGGGGGTCAAACCCAAGATAGACTTGACTAATAATGATGTTCTCAGCTTTCATCCTTTCAGTGCAAGAAGAGGGCTTGTTTCCCATATTTACTCTCATGGTAATTCATCTGATTCGCGCTACAGCTCTGACTGCCGTTGTCCATTTAGAAAATCTGCTCAGATGATCAACTGTTAAATGAAGATGAAATCTTGTAGGTGCAAGTTTTGAGTGAGGTTATCTGTCGTACCTCTGGTACAAAGTTTCCAATTTTCTTCGTTTGGGGCTTTATTCCATACTTTGTCCCACAAGACGTCTGGATCTTTGAACCCGTTTGAATTAAGTAGTTTGAAAACGGAGCTTCCACCAGATGGTCTGCAGAATTATTTTCTGTTGAGACATAGTGCCACTGGTTTGCTTTGGTTAATTGATGTATTTTGGTAAGTCTATTGGCAACAAACACATGCAAGCTTCTGGTATCATTGTTGATGTAAGATAAGACAACTTGAGAATCAGTCCAAAAATATTCTTCTTTGACGGGCAGTCTCAGCTCCTGTTTGATCATATGGCTCACTTGGGCTGACACATAAGCAGCTGTCAATTCTAGCAGAGAAATAGTCACCAGTTTAATGGGGGCAACTCTAGACTTTCCTGCCACCAACACACAATGCACCTGGTCTTTACCAATAATGCGAAGGTAGCTGTACTGTCCATAGCCACTCCTGCTTCCACCTGAGAAGTGGTGCAATTCATATTTCTCTACTTCTCCGAAGACTGGTGGTCGAAACCATCTGGGTATCTTTACATTTGTTAAGTTCAAGCAGTCGGCCTTCCATTTCTCCCATTGTGGACAGAGTTCATCTGGAAGCAGATCATCCCATGCTTTACCTTCTTGACACATTTTTCCAGAATTGATTTTCCAGTTAACACAAATGGTGATATGAATCCAAAGGGGTCATAAATTGATGCAACCATGGAGAGAATTCCTCGACGTGTGGAAGCCTGGTCTTTGAACTGGACAGAGAAGGTGAAATTATCAGTTTCTATTCACCACTGAATTCCTAGAACTCTCCCGACTAAAAGGTTGTCTTGGCAGAGACTCACATCTCTGACTTCAGCTGCATGTTCACTTGGTTCAATTGACTCCATTACCTTATGACTGTTAAAAATAAATTTGTGTAGATGTAAGCCACCACGCTTACAAATTTCTTGGGCACTCTTTATCAGCGAGATAGCTTCATACTGAGTCTCACAACTTTGAAGACACATAGAAATTTTCTTGAATGAATTCAGCTGCTTCTGGGAATTCACTTTTCATTTTGTTTTGCTAGATATTTCAATCCAAAATTTGCACAACCTGGTGATGATGCAGCACCGAATAAGTGAACTTTCATGCGATATTCATTTAATGTTTTAGAGTTGATATCACCTTCCTCCCACCACGATGTTCTGGATTCACCAGAAACTGATGAAACATGTTTTCTACTAATAGCTATTGGCCTTTCGCGAAACCTGGACAGAACACCAGTCAGGCAGTTGGTTAGATCTGGTCCTGTCAGAAGATGACTGTTAAGTGAAGTTGCTTCATATTTTGCCGAACAGTCGTAGATTGCGCATATTTTGTTAGGTTTTTTGGAGTAGTAAACACAGTGATGCGGTATGCAACAGTTTTTTCCCCTCCTCTGATGGACAGTTTGCTATTCCTGCATTGCCTCTTTGAATGATTTCTGATATGAAGTTCTTGTAATCTTGGTAATATGTTGCATTTGACTGCAACTTTCTTTTTAGATAACTTAAACGGACGAGGGCAACCCGTTTGTTATTAGGAATCACTTGTTGACTTTCCTTAAACGGCAAAGGCATCATCTAACGTCCACTGTCAGTTTGTTTGATTCCATTTTCCATGATCTCTATAAATCACAAATCTTTTTGAGATACTGTTTTTTCAATATATTTAGACTAATGTTTACGATTTTAGACATGGACTAAGTTGGTAAATGGTGAGACTGAGTTGGTGAAATCAGCCCAATATTTGTATGTTTATTAATACAGGTTTATATATTTACCTCGTGGGCCTAAGTGGGAATACGACAGATTTAATAATTTTTAGATAATGATGCATTTAAACTTTAACGCTTCACTATTTTTTATTCTACCATGACTTTTTTTTAAAGAAAAAACTACCATATTCTTGCACCAAGTAATTAGACAAACTTTGTATTAACAATTAAATGCACTTGAAAACCATAAAGATAAATGAATATACAGATCCTTCAACAATCTTAATATAAATTTTAATTGTAAAACAAAGATAAAATATGCACTATTTTTCTTAAGAGCAAGTTCAAATTCACAGCAAAAGTAGGTAAAAATGTAAACGTATTATGTGACGTAAGCAACACTGTAGTTGAGGACTTAAATCGAAGTTGTGCATATATATGGATCCTTAATAGTTCTAAAGCAAATATTTTGTTTAAAATTATCTTAACTATTTATATGGTGGCCACCTCTTTATGACAGCCACTTTTCCCTTGTCCCATGGGTGGCCGTCAAAGACAGGTTCGACTGTATATATATTATTATTATTACAATGAAAACAAAACACCATTTTATAAAAATCTACATGCAGTGGGCATTTTTCTTAATGAATTTCAATTCAGTGAATAATTTAGGATAATTTAGAGGTTACCTTGAAATTTCAAGTGCATCATTGATTGAATCTAAATAGTGACCTAATGGGACTACCCAGACCAAATTGTTTTATCTGCTTTATTGGCATGTGCACCATAATATATTATTAATTTTTGAGGAAATCTTGAATGTTTTTTTTGTTTGTTCAGTTTTGTTATAGTTAATATTTTATTTAAAACAAAAAGTCTTTGACCTAAAACTTTATAAAAACACAAAATATTTAAAGATTTTGATAAAACTCTACGTTTCGTCTATATATTACAGACTTTGTCAAGAGTATGAACTAAAACATAAAACTGACAGGTTTAAAAGGTGTAGTATAATTACTACGCTTGGGTGCCACTCAGCTAATTAAACAATGAATAAAAGGGAAGAGATATCAAGGCTCAAGCCAAGTTAAAAAAAAAACAATAAAACCAGTTAATATTTTAGTCATAGCCAGTAAGATAGTCGATATCTTTTATATTTAGGCATAACATTAAAAAAAATTTAATTGTATTACTCCTTTTGAATTTTCAGATACTGGGCGCCATTTTGATTTGTGTTATCTATCAGCCATCTTCGATTTTAAAATATATATTTCATATAAATGTGCAAGTCACATTATGAAAGTTTTATACTATACATAAACATCTTGAAAGATTAAATTTTATTAATCCATGTTAGACGACACACACACCAGCCCCCAATCACTTCAAACACTTGTATCTAAGAAGGAAAAAAAAGCCGTGGCACACTGGTTAAGCTATCGGCCTAGAGGCTGGTAGGTACCGAGATCAAATCTCAGTCAAGGCATGGGATTTTTAATCTCAGTATCGGCTCCAACCCAGAGTGAGTGCTCCGCAAGGC
>JAULBS010021117.1:0-24899 GCA_032355785.1 Symmetromphalus regularis
TCATGAAACAGTTTCTTGTTAGAACTTGAGAAGGTAATACACTTAAATGTTGGCTTTTCTGTTAGCCGGTCAGAATCATGAAACAGTTTCTTGTTAGAACTTGAGAAGGTAATACACTTAAATGTTGGCTTTTCTGTTAGCCGGTCAGAATCTTGAAACAGTTTCAAAACATTATTTTTATTATAACAAATTCTGAAAATCCTTTGTCAAAAAGATGTTAAACATTTAAAACAAAGAATATTTTCTTTCTAAAGCCATGTTAAGAATATACTGTGTTATCCTCATTTTACTGACCCACAAGCATTTTTCTATTTTGTTACAATTCATCCAAGAGTCAGTAGGTAGATAAAATGGAGAACATGCTTTTCTTTTAATCTGACCTATAGTTTAAAAAATGTGTCATTAATTTATAGGTGTATAGATTATTATTATTATTTTATTAATATTATAATATATAATGATGAATAAATCTATTCAGGTTGGTTCTGATGCTGAGGGAGAGGCTCGTCGGTATTTTGACCACGCCCTGACACTGCGTGACACAATACGATTTCTACGTCACAACAAAAACCTGTTTGACGAACTGGATAACAGTGGACTGGGTATTGATCTCCTGCGATGTGAAAGTCTTCTCAGTCTTGAACCAGCCACTAGGTCACGGGTGCTCAACAAAAACTACAGGTATTCAGCAATATTCAGCTTTAATATTTAGATTAAATATGTTTTCCTTAAAATAATTTGTTTTCTCACTGGTGCTCAACAAAAACTACAGGTATTCTTTAATATTCACCTTTAATATTTAGATTAAATATATTTTCCTTAAAATAATTTGTTTTCTCACTGGTGCTCAACAAAAACTACAGGTATTCTTTAATATTTAGATTAAATATATTTTCATTAAAATAATTTGTTTTCTCACTGGTGCTCAACAAAAACTACAGGTATTCTTTTAATATTCAGCTTTAATATTTAGATTAAATATGTTTTCCTTAAAATATATTTTGCTCTCATGGGTGCAGTTATGGAGTTAAAATAAGCTCGGCTTTAACTATCACCTGACAACAGTAATACAGTGATTCATTGGTGCATGTCTTCATAGTGTTCATAGTGTCCTTTAGACTGTCTTGTGCTTAGATACTCTAATAAGCTGAGTTATTTCAGATTTAGTGTATTGCTTTGAATGTCAAACTAAACTATCACTCAGATATATAATACATGGTTTAATTTTGCAGTTTGTTGGTGTCCATGGCTCCGTTGAGCAATGATATCAGACCAGTAAGCAGTTGTGTTCCCCAGCACATGGGCCCGGCTATTCCAGAGGTAATTCTATCACTTATTCAGTGTCAAGGCATATAATACATTTATTATATGTGCTTTATTATCAAAAAACATATAGTTTATAGGTGTTGTGTGCGAGTTGGGAGATTTGGTACTGGAGTACTATTTAAAATCAGACTGGTAAACATTTGTATTCCCTGCTATTGTGTCAGATATTCGTGGTTAAGGCATATAAGACTGGTAAACATCTGTATTCCTCAGCCCATGGGTCCTGCTATTGTGTAACCATGATAGAGGTGTCTGAGTATTATTATTTGTTGTGTTTTGCAGGTCAGCTCTATATGGTTTAAGCTCTACATCTATCACTTAACTGGATGTGGACCGCCCTCTTTGCTGTTGGTGAAGGGCACACGACTGTCTCGACTTCCTAAGATCTTTCAGGTATCTAGCCGAGATAGATATTCCACAAAAACAATGTATAGATTTTTAAAAAGGCAGGGCACAAAATTTCTTATTATGGGGATTATGTAACTTTCTGATCACATAAACTACAAATTACTTATTTAAAACACTTTAAATTGAAGCATTAAATAAATGTAATACATGAGAATGTATTTATGAGTGAAGCTAATTGACCAATACTTTGGTTATGACATATTTAGAAATTTCATGGTCTGGAATGCTAAATTAGACATGAGAGATTTCTTTTAGTGTTTTAATACAATTTGGGACAAAACATAAGACAAATTATACTAACATGAGCTATTGTTGTCAAAGTGCACTGCATCTTCGATAGTTCTGCTTTTCAGTGAATTGATGTTATTGTTAGTGTTTGTTTACCAACATCACTAGAGCACATTGATTTATTAATCATTGGCTGTTGGATGTCGAACATTTGGTAGTTTTGACATGTAGTCATCAGAGAAAACCTGCTACATTTTTCCATTAGCAGAAAGAGATCTTTTATATTTACTTTCCCACAGACAGGACAGCATAAACCATGGATTTTGATAAATCAGTTGTTGGGTTCTGGTTGGAATGGGAACAACCCAACCACAGAATGAGCACTTAAGTGGCTCAATTCTATACCAAAGCATTCCAGGCAAAGACTACCAATTCAGGTAGATCGCATCCTGTTATTGTTAGTGATGAAGTTCAAGCTTCGCAGCCAATACATAAGATTTTTTTTTAATACAATAGCACTAAATGTTATGTATTATTTAAAATCGTATTGCAGTTAAATTTACTTATAAATAATTGTTAATTATTATAGGTCATATTCAAATACTATATTACGTAATCACATTAATTATGAAGTAACTTTGTTTTTTTAGCAATATGATAGGTTGCTTGTGACAACATGGGGTCATGATCCAGGAGTAATAGCGACCTCCAACATTCTCATGACATTGAATGATGCATTGTCTCATTCAGCCATATGTGTTCAGGTAATCAGTTATAATGTCAGTTAAATAATTTAATATCTTTCACCCATACAGAATATATAAGTAACTGCTGTTTTATATTTTCAGTCATCAGCACAATTACAAAAATATTCTCATTTATTTTAGTACATAAAAAACCATTGAGGCATTCTGCTGGAGAAAAGACTGCTTAATGACATCCCAGGACATTGGTTAATCAGCTGCTATTAGCTGTCAAATATAGGGTATTTATGACTAATGGTTTTCAGAGGAAATCCCCTGTCACCACATAGGCTACTGTTTCTAATCAATAGCTATTTATATTATGAATATTTTCAGTCATATGTCACTTTCAATCATGACACATATTTGAAAATACAAAAGTTGTAATATTAGTATTACCACATGGGAACACGATTAGTATTTATTTATTAAGGATGTAATTACTAGAAAATCCATAAATTCAAGCACTGTTGTTCGGATTTTAAAGGAACATATTCACTTTTCTGTACACAGCCAGTGTTGTGTTAAATATTTTAATGCAACACCTAGGTTTACACTAGGATGGTAATTTTGTTTTCTATACTGATAAAATAAATTGATGAAAATGTGTGATTATTTACAGGGTCATGTGTACCACACTGAAGGCTGTACAGTGCATTTACCTTTTCCTTTCAAGAAGGAATCTGGTATGTATGGCGAGAATGAATAGTGAAAATACTTTTGAATCGGATACATTCATCTCAAGCATTAAGCTTTTGTCACATCATGTATAAAATGTACACAGTCATAAATGTGTGGAATCTACTCCGTGTATTTGTATATAATTATATAATTTATTTTGTTTTTGTATAACGATCCCACCAGATCACATTGATTTATTAATCATCGGCTATTGGATGTCAAACATTTGGTTATTTTTACACTTAATCACGTGTGAGCCAGCCTACAATGGGTTTTGTATATATATATAAAGTAATTTTTACCTTCATTTAATACAGATAAATGAAATAGTTTTATATGGTTTCAGTGTTGTTTCCAGATAATTATGAGTGCCAGGAAAGTAACCTACAGCCAAATAATTTTAGGGTTTTGGGGCATACTCTTTGATATTTTAAATATTGGTTTCTGGTGAAAATCCCAAATCTTGAAAGTGCCGGATAGTAATTGTAGTGGTGGGTAGCTCCACTGACACTGCCCAGCATGGTGATGTCCCTGCTGTTTTAATGTAATGATATATCTTACAGAGTCTTTCAACAAGGGCCATTTCTCGAGCCATCCAGCTATCAAGAAACTAGCTACAGAAATAGATTTGGTTCATTCCTGTGGTTTTGTGACCCTACTGAATCCCAATAAGACTGGCACTGACTATGGTGACAGTGCAGAGCATAATGACTGCGATATGCTCCTAATGGACAAATCTGGCTCCTCGTCAGAAGTGTCGTCGACCAGTGACTTGAGCCAGAAACCAACAAATGGAGTGAAGGACGCCATGTCGGCGCAGGTGCTAGCCTTGGAGATAGATTCTCTAGATGACAGTGGAGAGTTAAAAAATAAATTATCTAAAGAGAAATTAACTCTTGATTTGACTGAACCGCAATCATGTGATAGTTTAGACGAAAGTGAGTGGCTGTTGTTGGACTGCCATTTTGGAATACCACTTTTTGATAGAAACCTAAACCGTGAAGTTTGTGAAAAAGTGGCATCTTTGGGACTTTTTAAGCATGAAAGGTAAGATTATCAAAGGTATGGAAAATAATTTGTTTATTTTCATGTCCTGGCTATTATAATTTTAAATATTGTAAGATAAGGATACCATAAATCATGAAATAAATGCATTTTGATACATATGTACTATTAATGCATCTTGTTTGGTGAATTGTTGCAGTGTTGTGATTAAACTTGGAATGGAAGAAAATGATTGTTTGTTTGATGACACCCCAGTTCATTGTTTATTCAGTGGCTCTTAGATATCAAACATACAGTGTGTGATTGTCTTCAGAGGAAACATGCTACTACCACATAGGCTACTCTTTCAAATTAGCAGTAGGTAATCTTTTATATTCACATTCACACAGACAGGAGAGTATATAACAACTTTTGTTACACCAGTCATGGACTACTGGCTGGAATGAGAAATGGCACAAATAGGTCCACTGAAGAGGATCAAGCCAATGATCCTTCGCTCCTCAGGCAGACACTCTTTAACTTCAGATACATCCTTGTCCAGAATAGATATGTGTCACTTAATTATTGCTCACATTAATTTCACAATTTAAATTATTCCAATTCATTTTGTGGGATTACAATTCAAATCTTAAAAATAATTATTAGGAATGTTTAGTGCTAAAAGTTAAAATTTTAATTTCAACCATGTTGTTTGTGTTGTGTCTTTAATATTCTAGTTAAAACTGTAACTCTTTATTTTCAGTTTAAAGGGTCTGTTACATTCCAGTCGATTACTGTCTTTGAAGTTTCTTGATTTTATCACAAACTGGCAGGTAAATTTTCTTAATTATCTTTCGTTATAACCTACCAGGTGCATAATTGAGCATATATGCATACGTATGTGTTTCATTGAAATTTGGTAAGCAGTTTATGCTTTATGTGCCAGAAAATGATATTTCACCTCATATATAGTTAAAAGGATTCTAAGTGCATGTACTTTGAACTTCTTAAAAACACTTTGAGTGTGTTTTGAATATTTAGCTTAACTCCATACTTATATACCTTTCTGGCATATCACCATTGCTATATAAGATACTAATACATACTAATAGAAACTATATTTTAGCTTAGTCATTGCTATGCATTAGTTATGTGAAAAATGTCATTGTTTTTAATACTTTAAATGTACCTACAGCATATATTTTGTGCTAATAAACAAAAAATTACATATATTTTATTAGTTTATTGTTAAGACAGTTTTGAGCACCTAACAGCTGTGTTATATTAATGTAGGGATTTCAAATTGATATTTAAATTATTTCTAGATGTACGTGTTTTTCAGAACCTAATCTCTTTCAAACCATATTGATTTTTTCAGAACCCAACAGTGATGAATGAGATAGAGACGTCAGGTATTCCACAGAATAAGGAAGAACATTCTGCCGTATATCCTACACAAAATCTCATATTCTGTGATGGGGTCTTACAAAAATGGGAAGGACATTAGATGTTGAATGTGAATTAATGTGAACATTTATCTTTTTATTAGTGGAAAGTATTTTTTAGAAATTTGGGGGCATTTTACTGAGAGTAAACAATTGTGTGAAGTTATGAGAAATAATGACTACAGTGGACACTGTTTAAACTAAATGTATCTGAGGCTGATTAAAATTGGTTGTTACAGAGTGAAGGGAATTGGTCTGGTCAATATTTAGCTGATTGTGGAGTCCAGTGCTCACATATATCACTTAGGACTCCTACTGTTATAACATACAAGTCCAGTGATCTACTTGGCTGTTTGTCTGTTATATCTGTGGCAAATAGTAGGTCTCATTGGATCGGTGTATGGTTCTGTAGATATGCAAACAGAGTTCTTATGGCACTTTAATTTTTAACTTCAAAACTGTGCACTTTACCAACCAGTGGTCCTCAACTGACACAAAAAAGGCCATGGTTTGTATTACCATATGGGAAAGTGCATATAAAACATTTGTGATGCCTATTGAAAGTACATTACTTAAGTTAAATAATAAGCTCAAAAACAAGCAATGACCATGTTACTTCAATTGGTTTGAATAATTATTATATTTTCTTAGTGAGTACCATTTACTCTTTTTGAATTGTGCAGATTTATTTTATTGTTTTTTGTTTATTTTCTTACTGGGATAGTGGTATGTTTGTAATCATTGAAATTTAGTCTTTCTAAAACAGGAATGTTGACCGATCTTGACATGATAAATTACCTATAACAGTATCTGTTATGATTAAGTGGGAAATAAAAATCGAAAAGATTTTCTTTTTCATAATACCCATAGGGACCATTATCATTCCAAATGAATTTTAGTTTTTTATGGGAATGAATGTGAGTTTTCGAGGATGGCTTTTAATTTGAAATAATTTACCTATAGCTAATTGTTTCAAGGTTTTTGTAAAAGAAATATATCTAATTTGGTATTTTTAAAATAGTTTTACACAGAAAAGTTTATCTGAATTTGTTGGTTTATTTTAATGATAAACTATTTTAAAATATCAATGACTATTAATGACACCCATTTGCCAAGCTACCAAATGTTAAATACATGGTTAGCCAAAGACAAAATAAAGATATTTTTTCAATATACATATGATTCATATTGTTTAGTAAAGTAGTCAAACTTTTGACATAATTATTTTCTTAATGTGATAGGCTGAAGATTAAAAAGTTTTAGAATTTATAAATTATTACATATTTGGTTTCAAAATAGCCAATGTTATAATAATTGTATGATATGTGTCATAAGACTTTCACCAAAACCTCCTTTGACCTGACCGGACTGGAATTAATCATTTGTTTTAATTGATGTTATTTTATTATTCCACTGTAGCACTGTATAAACTTATTTACAAAACACCTATTGATCAAAACTTGTTGTAACTAATGTATTAAGTTTTCTTTATCATAATATCTAATTACATAATCACATGTGGTAACATTATAATTACATTTGATTGCCTTGATTTTAATGTTTTATAAAATTATAGACAAATGTGCAATGGTAAATTAAGAAAGTTGATTTATTTGTTGTTTGCATTTTGGGAAATAACCATTCGAACATGTATAACCAGAAATGATCATTGGACCAATCCTCAAGCTTATAAAACTTTTAGGACAAATATCATATCCCTGAGTTCTTAATAGGTTGTGGAAACCTAGGGATTGAATATGAGTTAAACCATACGTGTTGTTCATTCACATGTCTGGGCTTTGATCATCCTAGGTTTACAACAGACTAGGTTTGTGTGTATAGCTTGTATAAATCTGTTGTTTGGGGTGTTTTTCCCCAAGATTTTTAACATGTTTTGTAAAACAATGTTAACGTTAGGTTTCAATATAACCCAATGTTACAACATCAAGACATGAAATTGGTTCGTAAAATCTAGATTTAGACTTAAACAGAGATTGTGTTTTTAAACAAATTGCATACTGGTGTTAAGGCTTCATTAAAAGTTTGGTCTAAAGGTTTTGTAATCATGTGGCCACTCCTCTCAAAATTGTATTCTAGTCACAAGTTTGGTTTAAAACATGTTATTTCATCCTGCTAAGTTCTTGTCACCCTTAGCCTTGTTATGAAGATATACTCTTGTATCGCTGTCATGGAATGTTTCTTTCTATCCATTCAGATAGCAGACACATTAGAGTCTGAACATATAGGAACTTGTCTTTGCAATAAACATGACCCATATTTGTATTGATTATTGATTTTATTTTGTAAATAAAGAAAAAATAAGTTATAATTTATTTCTTTTTTTAAATTTCTTTTTTTAAATTTCTTTTTATTTTTCGTATTTTCGTAAATTGGAAACGTCTTCTATGTGTACGTGTATTTAATTTGCACAGTTACTATCATATAATGATACTGTGCCTGGCCAGGATTTAAAAAAATACTTGGTTTACAGATGTGCTAATCCTAAAAATCATGAACGATACCATATAATGAAGTTACATTTAAAAAACCCAAACCAGACTGTATGCTCAATAATTTTACTGGTCACAATGTCTGTTTTTTTAAATTAATATCTCAAATGTCACTTTGTGCCAGTCATTATAAAAATTCACAAATTTAAATATATATAACTTGGGTGTTATACTTATAATGTATCTTTTCATTATTATCTTAATTTAGCCCTATTTTGTTAATGTATACAACCTGTGTTGAGTTAATTTTATATAGAAATTTATTAAAATTTAAAGCAGAAGTGGCAGCTGAATTAATTTTGTGATTATCAAATCTTCCAAAATGACAAATTTAGACTGGATAGAGTATATGATGTGCCACATTTTTTGAGGCTTTAGACTAAGAAAAAAAAGGAATAAAAAACGCATTGTAAAAAAAACACTATGTACAATAAATGTTTCTCCTTCTGATCATTATTTTGTGTATAGCAATTTTGTTTTTATTTTTACTGATCAACCAATGTATTACTATTAGATGAAAACATCCATAAACCAAGTAGAGAACAGATAAATTATAAGGTATATCATGGGAAAATCATTTATATTATTCCAGATTATTTAATAAATTTTTTGTTTTGCTAAAGGTTAAAATGACACATTCTCTATTCTTGATATTCAGCTATTAGTATAACCAGTTTTATGGTTATTTCTTGAAACGAATAATCTCAAATCTGTTATGAGATTATCATAAGCTCAAGGATTAGAGTTGGTATTTATAAATAGGTCATATTGATCCTCTTTAATGTGTTCACTGCCAATTACGAGTAGACTCATTTGTGGTTTTTATATTTTAGCTAGTACGAGTATACTCGTAGCAAATATGAGCTCAAATTATAATTATGTCACATTACTTGCCAAGGTGAATAAACGTATAAATTGACAGTAGCAATGGTAGAGACCACTCTGCCATTGCTACTGTTGATTTATACATTTAACTGGCTAATAATGTGACATAATTATAACTCAAGCTTATATTTGCTGTGAGCATACTTGTACTAACTAAAATATGAAAACTATACTCATAATCGGCAGCGAACATGTTAATGGACCTATTAGGACTGTATCTTGATCCAACCAGTAACAAAGGTTATGGTATGTGTTTTCTGTTGGGTAGCATATATAAGATTCATTGCTGCTAACCAAAAAGAGTAGGCTATTTGGTCTCTGCAGGTTTCCTTGGAAGACCATGTGTCACAAACACCATATGTTTAATACCTAATAACTTCTCAATAAACAATGTGCTGGGATGTCATTGGACAATACTTTCTATAATGAATAGTGTTAATCGTGTATGAGTCCTAATTTTATAGATCTAGGAACAAATGACCCCTGCACTTTTAAGACATTATTTCAACCCTGGAGTTGCCAGTGAAGAGTAGAAATAAAACAAAGAGACATAATACCTTATCTGAAGTAATTTTCTATCTTTCATTAGTAGCCTGCTCAACAAAATGTGCATTTGCTACTTCGACATGAAAAAACAAAAAAGGTTTGTATAAAAATGAACCTTGTACATGTTTAAACATAGCATGTTAATATATAAGAACTCACACTGTTTAATAGAATTGGTTAATGATTTCATTGTAAACATTACTGCTTGACCAACATTATGTTTTTTGTAGATATGTTGATATGCAAAATTTCACATCATGATTAATAGATATTTCTGAAGATAGACTTTGGTTTTTGATTTATAGATATGGCCATCCAACCAGTTAAAGATGGATAATTTCTGAATACTGTTTTGAAATTCCCGTGAAACAGTATACAATTTTAAGTACTGTGTCAAATTTTGAGTTTGAGTGTATCAACAGATAGAAAGTTCAGACCTTCACTGGATATCTACACTTCAAAAAAAAAAGAGATTGTATTTTGGTCAGTTTTGAAATATATGTTAAATGTAGCAGATGAAGGAATTGTGGAAAGGGGTTAGAAAGATATTTAATATTTGAGAGGGCATTCAAATTTTAATTATATATTTTTTTTTACAAATCCCTGTTTACATTTTTTATCTGTCCCATTCAGAGTTAGTTTTAATAGGAAATTCTTTTTTAATTGTGACCAAATGGATCTTCCTTTCAGATGGTTCATAAATTAAAAGTTAAAAGGTTTAGTCAGTTTTGAAATATTAGATTATGTATCTTGATTCAGAAATTAGAATGTGTAAAAAGATTAAAGGTTTTAAAATGTATAAATTAAATGTAACCATGATGCAGAAATTATATTATGTCTGTCTCGTGTATACAATAGCATGGTGCCATCACTTTCTAATATATATTAATATGTATTCAACTGATGACTGTGATTTTAATAAATACAACTTGGGCCACAAACATAAAATGGTTTGAAGTGATCTAGAGATAGAACAGATGTTAGGGATGTACAAATGTAATTTTGTTTAGGCTGCATGGTATACTCAGTGTGCGTAGGTACATATTGAACATGTAGACATGGGTAATTACAATGTACATGTATTTCATTTTTTCAAAGTGGGGCTTTGCTCTAGAGGTATGTCTGCGTGAGGTGTGATAGGTCATTGGATCGATCTCCTTCAGAGAACCAATTGACCTGTTTCTCATTCCAGCCAGTGACCACGACTGGTATAACAAAGGCTGTGGTATGTGCCATCCTATTTGTGGGAAGATGCATATAAAAAACTTGTTCTAAATTAAATTGAAAAGAGTAGCCATACAGATTTCTTTTTTTGAACCATGTGTGACATACTGTGTGTTAAGAAACTAATTGATACTCATTAACTACTGCCGTGGGCTTTCATTAAACAATCTTTTCCTTAGATGTCTTAATTCTGGCCAGATTACTGAATACATATAATTTGGGAGAGAATGGGGTGGGGGTTTGGGGTGATAATTAAGTGCAAATGTTAATTAGAAAACCAAATCATAATGATTGACTGATCACATATTTGTGTTTGTGGCCTTGTAAGTTTGTTGAATAAAATCTATTAATGAAATATAAAAAAAAATAAAGTTGACAAAAAAAATATTGCTGCTTTGATTTTATTTAAGAAGCAATCGGCCTTTGACATCCAAAAACGGAAAAAAATGTCATTGATCAAAGTCTAAATACAGGTTCAGCAGACAAGCAATACCTACATGTACTGGTAGCTATATGTACAAGTACTGACATGTAGACTTTTACATTGAGTTATACGTTTACTTGTAACTGATGTTACGTTCTTAATGTCTTAAAAAAACAAAAACAAAAGACATTCAAATGGCAATGCTGGCTGCTACCAAAGAAGATGAAGAACTCTTGATTTCATCTATGATTGGGTCATCCTCTACAAAAGTGAGTAATGCCATCAGCTGGATGTGAATAAACTGTCTTCACAGCAGTGCAGAAAGATGTTCCGTTTCAAACAAAATGATCTTGTCTGCATCTTGCTTTGAAAATATCAGACAAGATTGTATGTAGGAACAGAATCACCACATCGGGTATAGAAGGCCTTTGTATTTTACTGAAATGACTAGCTTATCCTAATCGACTTCTGGACATCTTACAGACATTTGGGAGGACAGAGTCCGAATTATATTACATCATAAAATGAGGTAGCGAACCCAATTTATATCCAGCATTCTGAAATAAAGTCACAAACTTTATTGGAACTTTATTCAGGCATAGCTATAGGAAGTCTAAAATGTTGGATTACAATGTCATCTGCTTCTATAATTAACATAACCAAACAATCTTTTGACCTAGATAAAAAAAAAAAGGTAACACATTTGGTTACCTTATGTTTTGAAATAATGTCCTCTTGACTGTACAAACTGAAATCAATCTTTTCACATCATTCTATGCTCTAACCACATCCCAACCCTTCCCCTAATAACAAGAAGACATGTTGAAAACAAATATATTTTTCTTTATTCTGTACAATATATGTAACACACATAAAAACTTCTTTGGTTATTAAAATATATAATTCCTTTATATAGCCTTTAATACTTATTTTTACCAGTGGTTAATAAAGAAATGCTGAGTAACAAACAAAATGGAACTGAAAAGAAGAAAGACTGCACCTTGAGAAAGACTAACATTCTGTTGCAGGCCCGTAGTAGCAACTAGGAGTGGGGTGGCACTGTCGGATCAGGTACAAACTCTGTATCAGATATTGGTTACAATGGCAAACATTAATGTGAAGAAGAAAAAGGCTCATGTGTACCCCTCAGTCTCTTCCCCATCTGGTTCCTATGGGCCTGTGTTGTACAGAAGACCTAGAAATCTGCCAGTAAATATTAGTCTTCATTTGTTAAGTGTTTATTCAACAGATGGCTTAGTTATTGTTTATAGTGATAGCTTCCAAAAACAATCTGCCTACACAGGATATATTTTGGAATGTACCAGTTTAAACAGAAGCTTGGTATTTCTGAGTATAATGAAAACCTTTCTTGAAAATAGTCCATTGTTTGTTGTCACTCTCAACTTGATTCATGTGGGAATGTGTTACTTTAAATGAGTGATGAACAAGACATTGTTTTCTAATGTTTCAAGAAATTTTAGGACTGAAAAATCAATCTATATGAAGGCCAGAAATGAAAAACCTATACTCACTGATCTGGAAAATTAGAAGCCTTAAAAACAATGCTAGTCCTCATGTAAAATCACTGTCCTCCATTAATGGTTGGAATTGCATGACTGAGAATCATTGTAAACTATCTGTACCAGAAATAGGTTAATATTTAGTTGGCAAATTAGTAAAAGTCTGAATCTTAAATTAATACAATTATAGTATAAAATTACAAGACTGGAACATACATTGCATAGATTCTACTGGACTAGTGTATTAAAATTGTACTTGTCTTAAATAAACATTTGGAACTGGGTTTGGAGCAGATTGAAGAATAACAGATTTCTGAAACATTTTACAAAGAATCAAATGTTTGATCCTTACCACAGGTGAGCAGAAATGACTACAGATTAGTCAAATTTAAATGATGCCTCCAAAATACATTTCTTTAAATTCCAACTTTTATGTACATTACATAACCATAAACACATTAAGCATTGTAGGTTACATATGGTCCTCAACAACTTTCTGGCTAAGATTTATCTTCTCATGATACAGGACCTTTTTTTCTTTTGTACTACATCACTATTGATTTATTAATTGCTGGCTATTGGATATCAGACGTTTGGTAATTTTTTACACAGTCTGTGTGAGCTAGCGTCCAATGGATTCTAAACTACCATCTTGAGTCATCATTGAGTACTAATGGGTCAACACAAGCGTATCTTTTGGCCACAAGGTTCCAACCATTAAAGAGAGACTAGTGATTTTCCAGGGGGATTAGCCACCTTTCTTGGCAACTAGTCCCCCAAAAGTGTGGAATTATTTCTAAATTTCTACTCGTGTATGTTTTAGATGGGTCTGCTTGGTGCAGACAAAATAAAAACGAGAATGAGAAATATTTTACAAAGTCTGTATTACGAAATCAGTTTCATGAACAGTCCTGACCTGACACTTAATGGTTATTATATAAATTTATATACAACAAAACAATTTTTGATTAAATAAAAATATTCTTCTAAAGTAAACAGCTTGTTTACAAAACATTATTCTAAAAAACATAATTCAACAATGTAAAAATATGACATGATATAACTAGTTACATTATACACAGTAAAACTGATATAAAATCAAAACAAATATATATACTGTCTATACAATGCAGAATCTGGGGGTTTTGTTTCTGTGTTATTTTTTGTGTTTTTTTTGTTTGTTTTAACATGATTTTTCTATTCTATGTGTATAACGCAAATAGAAAAGAAAATATTTTGGAAATAATAAAAATAGGCTGTTTTATTTGTATTCAGTATATAAAATCATGTAAAGAAAGTGTCAGTCCATGTTCACAACAAAAAAAAAAAAAAAAAAATCCAATTAGAAACGAGATGCAAGAACACTATCCTGCCGACAGATATAGAAACCAGCACAAAACAAACAAAAATGGAATATCAAAATAAAAGTGCAAACTTCACAAACTGTATATTAATACTATTAAAAAATAATATCAGAACAAAAATTAAACAAAAAGGTAATTGGAACATTCTTTTATCTTAACTTGAAAACCAAGTACATTTTCATTTAAAAATAATGTGAATCAAAATATATTCAGAGATTAAAAAAATAATAATAAATTTAAAAAATATTGTTTGTTGGATTCATCACGAGAATACATATTTAGCTTTCTATTTGAATCTAAATATTTCCTTATTTCCTATCTTTATCATTATTAATGAATGCATTTGGATTAATTCTCCTACATCAAACCAGTGGTGTGCAGAAAGGAGTGCAGAGGGGCCAATGGCCCCTGGCACCCATTTTAGGGGGGCATCCAATCAGAGTGAAAATAAAATTAGACCTTATACTTGAGTCTTGGGGGCATACATTCAAGGAGCTGGCCCTGGGCTTCACCAAACCTCTGTATGCCACTTAGTCAAACAATTCTAAATAACTACTTTGGCAAAAAATAAAACTGATGAAAAATGAAAAAAATGTGAAGAAGCTGTGGGTCATAAGTTACTGACGAGTTGAAATTGGTTTAAAAGCCACCTTTATATAACAATATACAAAAACACTTTACACATGTCACTTTATAGTAAAAATTCATATAATTTGTATATAACAGCCACTTGAAAACAGCAACAACTTGCTGTATGTGGATTGGGTGGTTCTTATATAAACATCTGAATGTATATTAATTACAAAAATGTACTTTTATATACCCTTGTGTAAATGATTTCAAACTCACTGCTTATTTTTTACATTAAAAAAAACACAGCTTGGATAAAATAAACTTTTATAAAAACATGTTTTCTAATAAAAATTTAAATAATTTCTAATCAATCTTGATTCTTAAATGTATGTGTGGTTTTCACTACATGGTGTATACACATTATAGGTACTATATACATCTGCTATATTATTAATGTATCCGTACTGTTACATGAAGCTCATATTGCTTTTTTGCTAAAATTGTTAAACAAGAGATAAAAATAGGTTGTGTCACTTTACATAACTTTATTATAAATGGTTCCTGCACTGTAAAATACTACATAAGAATATAACACTAGATATAATACCAAACATACAGATATTGCATATTTTTCAAAAAAATTGTATTTAATATTCATTTAATAACTACACAGCATAAAAAATAAATATTGGCTATAGGGGTCACACTATGTTAATAAAATTGCATGCATTTGTCTTCAAGTACTTGAAAAATATTGGTTAAAATACCCCGATTTTTAAGAAACTATAGGAGCCTTGTTATGTACGGAAACACTGTTACTCTGAGAAATAAATGTTGTCATGGGAGTTTACAAATAAAAGTTTAAGTACTTGTGTGCTAAATGTCCAACAATGGTACATTAATAACATATGGATAAAACATACCACACAGTGTTAATAACACGTCAAACAGTGGTACGCTAATAACATACACCATACTCTTAGATAATGTGACTAGATAAAACAGAAAAAAAGAAACATTAAAAATATATACACTATTAACAAACATATATTTAAATGTCACCCATTCATGCTAAACAAGTCAAAATTACCAAAAATATGAAAAATGAGTTGTAGCAATAACCACATTCTACATAAAATTACTTTTAAAATGGTGTTTAAATCAAGTCAAAATTTTGAATATGGGAAGGTCTTAACTGTGACTTTAGAGAAAATGGCTCCCAAAGTTTATTCGTCCCTGGTGATATCATTGGATAATTCCTTGTAATGATGTCAAAGGTTCCTTTTTTTTTAGCTTTACTATGATACTGCATGTGATAGGGTTTCTCCATTGGATACTGTGAAAATGCATTCCAAAATTGGGCATTCTTAACAAAATTTCAGAGAATTCTTGGCATTCTAGCTTCGACAAGGTCCAACATAAGTCATGGTTTCAGCACTTCACTGGTAGAAACCATCATTTAAAGTGGATTATTTAATTAAGTCAGATATTAAACCATGTATTTTTGCTAAAATCTAAAAATCAACCAGGTAATGATTAAAAATAGATATGTGCTACATACGACTAGTTTAGCCTGGATGGGTCACAAATTTATACTATAAAGCTATATGTTGATTACCTAATCAAAATAAACATTATAAAGCACTTATAACAAACACTACTTGATTACATCGTTAATTCAAGCACTGTCAATGTACATGCAGCTAACTAAATGTTATACACAATATGTTAAAAGTAACAGTAATAAAATAATAAAAAATAATTACACATCCATTGTTAATTATATATATTATAAAGCTGTACAAAATATATAAAAATATGCACATACAAACATGTTAGAAAATAATTATGTTAATCTTAATTACTTTGAAAATTTTAAGACATTAAACTCATTATTTTTTTTATTGAGCAAGTTATTGCATAATTTTCAATTGACAAAATATTTGAGGAAACTTGAGTTCGGCTCAATATAGAGAAAAAGGCAAGCACTTTCAGAATAAGGGAAAAACCATATTTTTTTCTATGAGTTTTCATAAAATTATGTTGAATGTTAATGAAATGAAAGAGAAAAAATGTAAACAATTTTAGCATATTTTGTAATTTCTTTCCTTTTTAGTAGCCATTTGTTAACACCAGCAACCACACAGTATAATAAAAAATTTTTTACTTTACCACCGTACGACTTTAAAGCTTTATGTAATGTATTAAAATTTGTTAATTTAGTTAATCTTATAAACATTTAATTACAAATTATGAAAATGGCCTTTTTGGCAAAATCATCAAAACACTAGCATTTTCTATGGCTAATATAACACAATGATGGAACAACAATGCCAGTATTTTGTACAGTAACTTTAAGTTCATGGTTTTGGAAAACTGCTACAAAAGTGAAAATTGTCAAAAACACATATTTGGGCACTAACTTTTTATTTATTTCTAAAAATAAATTTTATTAAAATAAATATTTTTCTTTTTTCCAAAAATGCTTTACATTCTTCTCTACCTTTACCAAAACACTCTTATGGACAAATGCCCATGTTCTCTGTAAATGAAACACTAGAGCATCACAGGGCCATAGGAACTACTTTGGGAGTGGGGGGAGGGGGGGGGCACTTGAAATGGCAAATATTAATATGTAAAAAAAAGAAAAAAAAGGCCCAAAAGTGGCCCCTTTCCTACAGTCCTGCATCATCATATCCTAAAATGGCTAATATTATTAATGAGCAGACATTTAGTTAAAATACAGTGACTACAAGCAGATCCATACGGGACTGAAAAACAACTTCTTTAAGCAAGTGGCAGATTTATAAAGATTAAAAACCAACTTAGGATTATAAAATATAATCTGATTTAAACAGATTATTGGAATAGACAGCAACACTGTATGAGTAATAAAAAATCCTTGAAAAAAAAAGCAACAAGCAGGTCTATTTAGGGGTCATTCATTCTTTTCATCATTTTCACAAGCGTACAAAACATACTTTAGGGGGTTGGGGGTTAAAAGGACATGTATGCTTTTCAAAATGGTAAAAAATGATGATAATACTATCAGCGAAATCATCATTTTTCCTTTTCAGTTTGTATGCTTTTGGGTGGGAGGGAAAAAAAAAAAGAGTACATTTTGTACACTCGTGAAAATGATGAAAAACATGGATGACTCTTTACTTGGAATCTACTTATTCCACAAGTACTGAAGCATTTTTTATAATATATCTTAAAAACCTTTAGGCAATGATTATTTTACAAAGTTATGTTTCATTTATTAAAAACAGACGAGTGTAGTAAGTGTGAATGATCCCTGAGACTTAAAACATTTTTACATTCAAGGTTCTGTCTAATAATCAATGTCACACCTTGACCTTGAACAACATGATTATTCACCTTTTCAGTTGTAAAGATCTTATTATACTTAAGACAATTATTGTGGGTTTGTCATTATTATTATTTTTTATTATTGATTGTAGAACTTTTTATTCTTTCCTTATCCAATTTTTTTCTGGATATACTTTATATACTCAATATAATTAAGGACCAGTAGATATTTTAATTCATACCAAAAAATTGCTTTTTGTCACGTTTTCTAAAAAGCATGGAAAAAGCACCACTTGCAGAGTTTGTGTATCACAGGTCTGGTTTTATAAAAGGTATAGAAAATCATCTGTGATCAAAATTAATCAAATAATATAAATTTATAATACAATGTACATGTACTAGCAAAAACTGACCAAACTGTTTACTGGCCCTTAATTAAAGTAGCTTACTAACATTATCATAATTTAATTTTCATCAAGTAAAAATAAATGTGGTCATTTAATAAAGTTTTCATTTATTAATTTCAACTTTTATTATGATCTAGCATAAAAATTATATCTGGAATATAAGAAAGTAGCCTGCACTTATATATATAAAAATATGACAAATAAGTAAAATTTTGTAAAATATGTAACACATTAAAGAACAATCTGGGATGAACACGACATAGTTCAGTAACATTTAGCATTCTAAATACAAGAACACATAGGGAAAAGGAAAGGAATGTTTAACACCTCAGAACATTAGTGCCAAATTGACATTATTTCTGACACTTGGTTCACAAGAAACCTGGGTTATTTATCTGTACCTTCCCACTGACAGGATGGTACATATCACAGCCTTTAGAACATCAGTTGTGGACCACTGGCTGGAATAAGAACACATTACTTATTTATATCCATGCATTAATAGAAAAATATTTTTAAAAATCATTTTATATGTACAATAAAACAAATATCTTAATTCAGCTCTAACATAAGTTAGCAAACAAGGGAGATAACAATCTTCCAAAATTTAGTTTTGCATTAATAAAGTTCTGTCCAAAAAACAACAACAAACAAACATTTAGGTTTCACTAGGTCAGATTTTTTTCACAGGAATCTAGGAATGTAATTCCCATAATCAAAATTATGGGAATCAAATTAGATTCCAATAAAGTCAATCTTCAAAGTTAATTTCTTTAAAAATTCAGCTAATGATCAGGCAGCATCTATTACAAAATATAATGTCCAGATAATAATTATATTTAGTCTATTACCATCAAATTTTGAATTATTTTTTTTAATCTATGCTGGAGAAAATTGGTTCTCATGGATTCCCATAAAGAAACCTGAATTTATTCTGACTGAATCAAATAATTTTTTTTTAGCCCTGTTCACTATAAGATGCAGTATTCTACATAATAAATATTTTTACATTTTAAAGTTAAAATAATAAATTGTCATATAGCTGAATTAAGATATAAACTGTTAACTTAATGACAATGATTTTGATTTATTATTAAAATCAGATTTTAATCTCAGTGGAAATACTGGTGGATCTGAAAGCTAAGTCTATTTACATACATGGTATATATTTTTAAAACTATGTATCAATATGATACAAGTCAAGCACCTGTTGAATCATGTTCATTTATGTTGGAAAAGAATGTTGGTTTAACGATATATGGATCACAAACGAAACCTGCTAATACCACACAGGCTACTCTTTGTGATTAGTAGCAAGGGGTCTTTTATATGAACATTTCTAAAGATATGATGGCATATACCATGGCCTTTGATACAACTTATCAACTACTGAAAAGAATGAGAAATAACCCATATTGTCTATTAATGGGGATTGATCCTATAACCCATGCTCAATCTCAGAGTTATATCTCACTCCTTTAATTCATACTGAAGTCCCAACAACTATAATTTTAAAAAACTTGTAATAGAAAAAACAAATCAACATTTCTAGTAAATTCAGTACAAAATTTCCTATTTTTCATTTTATTCCAAATTCCCTGATTAGTTTTGTTCTTTCTCGAATGTCTATTGTTATATAGATGATGTTGGTACAGTAATGTTGGTTTTAGTGGTGGAAAATTGTACATTTTGTCACTCTCTGAAGCATCATAAACATCAACATTTGGTGGATATTTGTTTTTTCAGTCACAACTAACGAAGGGTCATTTACAGTTAAAATTTTCCAATTTGTACAAACACCACGTTTATTATGGGTATTGGGTTCATGGCCATTGTACAAATTGTTTTGATCATTCAAATGTTGATTAATACTGCACCCAAAACTGACATTTTAAGAATACAAATGTGGGAGGAAGCAGTGGAGTTCTGAAAATTTGTTTACTCTGCAGAAACTGGAAAATATACAACTGTGACCTTTAACTAAGATTGTAACACTGTAGATAAACAACTTAACCAATTTTCTTTAAATGATAAAAACAAACAGAAAACTGCTCCTCTGTTTGATTTATTCACGTTAATTCTTATAAGTAACCTTTATACTACCACATTATCATAATTAAACCTGGTCCTGCCACATTTTTATAATCAATACTGGTCCTGCCACATTATCATAGTTAATCCTGATCCTGCCACATTATCCATTAATCCTGATCATGCCACATTATCACAGCTAATCCTGGTTCTGCTACATTATCAGTTAATCCTGATCTTGGCAATTATCAGTTTATCTTGATCATGCCACATTATCATTTTTAATCCTGGTACTGCCACATTATCATTGTTAATCCTGGTCCTGCCATATTATCATAATTACTCCTGATACTGCCTCATTTTTCCATAACAACATTAAACATCTCAACAGCATACTTAAACTATTTACAATGTTGGCACATGGTTTGTTAAATACTCTAAATATTATTAAATGTTCATCATAACAAAACAAAACTTGTGGTTTTAAAAAGGTTAAAACACATTCAAAATACATATGGAAGTCATTCACAATTATCAACATTTTCCTATTTGTATAAATCACTGGACATTGAAGATGGTTCATGGCTTGTATATAAATTTATATCAATCAATAAAATGTCACTTCATATCAACCAAGAATGGACATTTTAAGCATATGGATTTTGCTGGGGAGGGTTTCTAAAAATAATACATTTTGTATTAACAGGAAAATGTTGAAAATTGTGAACAATCATATAAATGTGGTGTTATTTCAGAGAAATAACATACACAGACACATATTTCTTGTATATGTAACAATGCTATAGTATATTTGTATAATTAGTAACAAATGGATTATAAACATCAAATTTTTAACATGTCTACAAACAATCCCATTGCTGCCACTATTTTAAACAGCAAAGTTTATTTTATTCCCGACATACTACATACCATAACCTTTGGTTTATCAGTTATAAAGCAATTATGGAATTGGGGGGGAAATCAGATCGGCCATTAAGAACATCAATATAATGACCACCACACATTAGGCAAGTTAATTCCTATCTAATAAAGTCTCAGGCAGCTAACCATTTAGTTTATCTCATAGTTTGACCACTTTCTGCTGTTTTTTTAAAGCACAACATCACTGTAGAACACCGAGTGTTGTTCACGCAAAGTTAGAGTAGACAGAATAGCTTTCAAAGTACTCATGAACAGCCTTGTAGCAGAACTCAAACTGTGTCTGAAAATTAAAAACATAGTTAACTTACAAAGTATACTTATTTAAAATGCTTCAAAAAGTAACAAATTGTTTAGAATACTTGAAACAGTGTTTTATTTATAGCTTATTTATGAATAAAATCATAATTCAGGACTAAGATAATAAAAAAATGACGCTGTGGTTCTGTGGTTAAGATGTCATACTCACAAAACACCATATGACAGACACTTAATAGCCACTGAATAAACAATGTGCTTGGATGTCATTAAAGAACCAATCCTTTTCTTTCTGAGAATTAAAAATCTCCTCAGCCCACTTCAAAATACACAATGAAAATTGTGAAGTGAATAATGTTAATAATTTTCAATAAAAAATGTGCAAATGAGAAAACGGTTAAATAAAACTTGCACAAGTCAAGGATGGACGACATTACAGATACCTGCAATTGCTCGAAGTTTTATCAATGAAGAACATCTGGATTAGCAAGACTAATGGAGAGAAAGTTTTAGCTGTCAACGCTCAAGAATATTTTGAAAGGATTGGTTATTTAATGAAACCCTAGCACATTGTTTATCCAGGTATCAAACATACAGTTTGCAACTCATGGTCTACAGAGGAATCCCGCAACCACCACATAGGCTATGATTTCAATAAGGAATGTTTTATGTGCTTCCCCAAAAGAAAGGACAGCATATACCACAACTTTTGTTACCAGTTGTAGACCACTGACTGGAAAATGTAATAGCCCAAATGAAAGGGATTGACTCGACAGTTGTGGGTGACCATAAAACTGCACGTTATTTAAATGAGTAATGGTGAATGTTTTTTCAAAATACGTTAAATGCCACCCTATGTCTTTGCCACAATGCCCTCTCAGTTTCACTTCTGACGAAGGCAAATATTGCCGTGCCCTTTTTTCCCGCTTGCCCCATAGGAAACTCACATTTGTCGTTGTGCGCTGATATGTCCTCAAAATTGCCCTTGTGCCCTCTTGATTCATAGGAATCCAAGACAATAATCACTGTGACCCCCAAACACTGGAGTTCAACCCTTGCAGTTTTCCATGTTGAATTTTAGATAAATATGTGTCTAGAAAACAGGTATTATATGACAATCTGAAGTGGTTCATGTGAGATATTTAATGAAAGTTTTCATCTGATTTGTTAATTAACTTACATAGCTTCTAATAAGCTGTTTTCTGCATGCTCTCATTTGGTTGATGGTTTGTACAATGCTCACATCTTGCTCTATCTTAAGTCGGTCTATAATCGCTGTCAGAACACAGTACAAACCTGACCTTTCAACTCCATCTCTGAAATAATCCAATGCAAAATAAACAAACTGCAGAATTAATAAATCACATTGCTGTTAGGACTTATTATAATGCATTTAAAACTGGATCCGTCCTCAGCTGTTTCTACTCATTTATGAAGAGGTGATGGTCCTTCATTTCTCCTATTCCAAATTTAACTAAATGTCTGGTTAACATTTATTTTAGGTAGTTCTACATCCAAAATTCATTCTAATTTACTCTCACTTTTGTTCTGAGCAAATAATTTTAAAAGATAAATTAAACTTAAATTCAAAAGCTTGTCTTGTTCTCTCATTTCTTTCCCTCTCTCAACATGGGTGTACATTCTATATCAGGGAAATGGCCTTGAGGACAGGTTTGTGTTCATGGTGAGTGTGTTTGAACCTTTGATGGATAAAAGCATGTTAATTCATATATATATATTAATTTCTATATCTGACGACAAGTACAGCAGTGGGGTTTACAGGTAAAATCTTTGAGTTACCTCCCACTTCCATATTAACAAAACTGCCAATACACATGAATCTTATTATGGCACATGTTGTAGTCTTTGTTACACCAGTCATGAAACAATGGTTGGAACAAGAAATACTGGCTGAATTAAACTCTGAAAGTATTGCGAATGAAAACTCACATGCAGTGAACAGTGACCGGTCCCTCTTGGTGCAGCATCTGAACATTCTCCATCAAGGAAAACAAGGGGACAGCTGACGGTGGAACTATGTGACCATGTGGCCAAAATACACATTGAAATAACTTTATCCTTCTCCTTTTGTCACTCTGAAAAACATTATATTTGAGTTTATAAACAATGTACCAATATAATCTAAAAATAGTGAAGAGGTTATGAAATGTGAAAAATGAAAAAGGGTCTTTTAAAGCATAAAACTAATGGAGGTGGCTTGGATTGTAGTAAATTTTATATACAACATAATAAAATATATAATAAACAATTTAATAAATATCACTGTAATAAAATATATATTTTGTGACAATGGCTGCCATTTTGAAAAAGGCATGGCATTGGTCCCATCATTTTCCACATGTTCATCCCAATGCATTTAGATAATCTAGGAAACATTAGAACATATTTACACACATTCACTTTATAAAAGATTGCAAATGGCAAAGGGGACTCTTGACAATCTTGAACCCATGTCTGAATCTACCCTTGAGGAACAAAAATAACCATAATTGACAATCATAAGTCAAAATATATATAGCAGTAAACTTACTTCATCACCATGCCATTTCCTAAGAGACAGAGTGATAATGTTAAAGTAATCTGTAGACTCATGTTGCAAATTTTCAATTTCAAATGGACCAAATGTACACACTGACTCAATGCTCGGCCAATAAATTCCTACATTCTGCAAATAATTATAAAAGAATTTTTTTTATTTTATTAAACAGGTAAAATGTTAAGATAAAACATCATGATGATGCATGGTATAGATATGTTTATGTAAAAATATGTTTATGTATAATTGTAAAAAAAAAATTTAAGTAGATTTTCATTAAAAAAAAAGTTCTTTGTATCTACCAGAGGTTTCCCCAGAGCGTTAAGGCGGCACGGCCCGTGCTCCCTTACCTCATCAAGTTAGCGCCTTCATGTCTGGTAAGCACCTTAACTCAAGTACCGTGTCGGCTTAATTAGCGAAGTGCCAGGTGTGAAAAAACAAATCTGTAAAACTTAATTGTCTCCAGTACATACTTCCAATTGTTAAAATATCTCCCCAATACTTCAGATGGTGAGAGTCCAATTAATCTTGTTT
>JAULBS010021118.1:0-10725 GCA_032355785.1 Symmetromphalus regularis
AAATGAGGCAACTTTAAAGCATTAGTTGTAATGGTCGTTAATTCGTTTTAGATAGTAGTATCAAAAACCGGAAACAATTTATTGGCAATAGTTAAGATCGTTGCAAGTTTATGTTGTGCGTGGAAGTTTGTTTGGTTTTTTGTGGGGGTGTTTAATAAACGCTGCACGAAATATTCGCGAAATGATATCGCGAACTGAACCTGGACGCATTTTTTGCATTAATATCATGTTCGCGTTAATTTCCTGAATTACAGTATATCAGAATGACCATATGATTGACGTCCAATAGCCGCTCATAAGAATAAAAATCAATGTGCTCTAGAGGCGTCGTTAAATAAAAAAACTAACTTTACTTTGTACTTAAAAAGGTGATATGTTAATTTGTACTCAAATTAGGTTTGTAATTTATTAACTTTTAAGTTTACTGCAACACATGTGATTGTAATCATGGCTTGGATGATTTAATTTTTGATATTTGGTTTAATAAATAAGTCTTGTGCTAGGACAAAAGTTGGGATTCACAGAAGATTAGAATCCTGCTAAGTTTGCATCCTAGAATTTATATCTGAGGAAATTTATGTACATGTTTGCATTGACTTACTTTCAGTATGGTTATGGAGGTTATAGTGGTGGACAGTACGGTGGAGGAGGCTCATATGGTGGGGGCCGTGGAGGTTATGGTGGAGGTGGAGGGTACAGCCGTGGAGGAAAATATGGAGGAGGAGGCGGTGGCTATAGGAGTGGAGGTGGTGGCTATGGAGGAGGTTGGGGCGGAGGACGCGATTATGGTGGAAACGGAAGAAGCCGACAAAACATGGAGCAGATGGACCCAGAGAGTGAAATGTTCCGCAAGCTTTTTGTTGCTGGTTTGAACTATGACACGACAGAGGAGAATTTAAAAAAATATTTTGAACAGTGGTGTGAAGTATACAAATGCACAATTGCAAAAGACCCAAGCTCTCGCAGGTGATATGTTGATTTGTACTCAAATTAGGTTTGTAATTTATTAACTTTAAGTTTACTGCCACACGTGATTGTAATCATGGCTTGAATGATTTAAGTTTTGACATTTGGTTTCATAAATTATATAAGTAATTAAAAAAAATGGGCAATTTTTATAGTTGAATTCTTTAAAAGTTCCATCTTGTTAATGACATAAGTTTTCAAACTGGTTTGCTGTTTAGAATTATAGTAGGTAGTATTTGTTCTAATACCGACTAAATGCTGAGAAAGTACTGTTTACAGACTGGATGTTTTTATCAGTGAACTTATTAACACAGCTACAACGTACTCATCTGTTTTTGTAATTTTCATAGTGTTACATTACTGCAACAGATGTACTTTGCTATTTGTGCCATTTTATTTATAGTAACCATATTCGACCATTTAAGTGCACACAACCTTGTCGTGTGGCTGCTGAGCAACGTAAACTCGTCTCTTGGTGTTGTTTTTTGTCGTTGCAAAGTGCCGTTCGAAACTGACGTCGGGAGGAAAGCAGAGATTTTTTTTACGTCTGCCTTGAAATGTATGCTTAAACGAAAGACAAATAGAGGAATGTTTTTTTTCCCGCTCTGTGCGCTTAAACGGTCGAATACAAAATGTTTTGAGAAATAACAATAAACCTTGTTTGCTGTTGCAGATCACGAGGGTTTGGCTTTATCACTTTCAAAACGGCAGCAGACTTGGACAAAGCTCAGAGTGAAAGACCACATGAGATAGATGGAAGAGAAATTGTCTCCAAACGAGCAATGCCAAAAGAGGTATTTTAAAATACACATAAACACTTTAACCTATGGGCTGGTTACAGGTAGCGTTGCCCAGAATTAAATTCCCCAGGTTGGAGTGCAACGATATACCGGTATATTGCAATGCTAGCCGACCACAGTATATACAGCGATATGGATTGGTGTATCGCGATATATCTACCTAATGAGTATCCATATTGATCTATAAAACCTATGACTATGACAGTAAGTCATAAAAGTGAAACTTAATTAAAATATAAAAATATACTGTGTCTCTATATTCTCTTTTTTCATGGTAAATTGGTACAGCTCTGCCTATCTGAGATACGTTTAGTAATTAGTATGATAGTATCAAAATGTGACTTTATCACATCTTTGTAATTAACCCAACTGTATTGCAATATGGGTTTGCTGTACAGCAATATATTGTAATACGGTTTTGGTCGTATCGTTGCACCCCTACAGTCAGGTGCAATGTTCTTCCCCAATTATGACTAAATGGTTCCCCAGTTGAAAAGTGTTTTCCAAAACTCTCAAAGCTTATGGGATTTCAGGTTGAGAAAAACAATGTTTTACAATTCCTAGTGCATGCAAAGGACTATGTGACTAAACCCAGAAACTATATAACAGTTTTGTACAGATGCCGTTATAAAAGTTACGTTTTCTGTTGTCACTTGCGATTTTGTGGACACCCTGGCTTAAATATTTTTGGAGTTGTTCCCCTTCAAATATGATATTTTGGTGTGGAGTTTGTCTTGGATTTTTTGTTCCCTGTTACATATACTCAAGCAAAAAAGAAAGTGCACGTAATCAATAGTAATTAATTTATAAACCAGATGACATTCATAGCATAAATTATGGAATTTGATAACCACAACATTTAAGATGAGCTGCGTGTGTGCATTAATATCACAAATTGCGCACACTTGCTGCCAGTGTAAATGGTGAAAAGGCACATTAAAAAATATTCAAAATTTCAACATGCATTTGACATTTTAGTGTGGAGTTGTTCCCCTTTACATATGTGGTATTTTAGTGTGGAGTTTGTGTTAGGATATACTAATAGTTATAACAAAACAAAAACATTTGAATTCTAGGAGGAAGGTGGACCACCACCAGAGTCGGTATCAAAGATGTTCCTTGGTGGCATGAAAGACGACACGACAGAAGAACAGGTCAGAGAAGCGTTCGAGGATTACGGAACTATCAAACAGATTGATCTTGTGAAGGACCGAAGTACGGGAAAGCTCAAGGGATTTGGGTTCGTCACGTTTGATGACTATGATCCCGTTGACAAGGCAGTTTGTGAGTACTTTGTTTCACTTTGTTTTATTAATACTACTCCCGTCTTGTAGAAATTAACAAGTATTTCCACTTGCCTATGCTGTTAATAATCTTGAAATGTTTTCATTCTCGACAGAAAATCAGTTATCCCACATTATTTGTTGGATACATATGCATCATTTGTGGCCCTTTCTGATTAATATGTGTGTTTTAGTATTTTCTTTTTGATTTTAATTTAGTACAACCAGAATTTTGTTTTTACCTTCTTGGTATTTTGAATGTACTCCCTTGGATGTATTTCAGTGAAAAAGTACCACAAGATAAATGGACGCACACTGGAAGCCAAAAAAGCACAGTCAAAAACAGATGATGGTGATTTCCGGCAGAGAGGTGGTTACAGGGACATGTATGGAAGTGGTCCTGAGCGAGCCCGAGGTGGTGGTAAGTAATAATCTATAATCCTCTTGAATAAGTTTTTATTTGTCAAGGACTTGGTTCTAGCACAACTTGATTTTTTTTGAAAGATTTTATAAAAAAAAAAAAATTCTTTGAATTTCAGATTTGTCAATAAAAGTGTGAAAATCTTTAATTTCTGTCATTTCTGTTCCAAAAAAAGAAAGAAACGGACCCCAATTCTCTACCTGCCTTGAATCTTCTGACTGCTGTTGTAACGGCATAGCGAAAAAAAATGTCTTTGAAAATTGCAAAAACCTAGCTTGAAAGTCTTTGAAAAATCTTTTAAAAAATGTTAAGAAAATTATGCAAGAACACAGCTGTTTTTGCGTCAATCATAAAAAAATAAAATTGAAAATGTTCACCTGCGGTTACAAACTAGGATGTTCAGTGTTTGTTATGACGATTTTGATTGGTTAATGGACGCTTAATAATGTGCTTCTGGTAGCTGTTCTTCAGATTAGGAGCAATACAAAATAGCCACCATGCAAGGATGGATCCCTGACCTAATCTGTTACTTTCTCAGTTCAGTCTGCTACTCCAAAACAAAATGAAACCATGCTGTTTCGTGACATACTCCAGTATTTAATTACCCCCCACCCCCCCAAAAAAAGAAGCAAAACAAGTGCATCAGGCTTGGTGGGAACATAGTTAATCCTATTAAGAAATGATATTTTATGGTTCAAAGCTATGACATCCTCTTTACTTTGACTAGCAGTAATTATTATAAATAGCATCGGGCGTACATGATACATTGTTTTGTTGGGGTTTACAGGAATGCGTGGTAGCGGAGGTGGATACTGGGACGGATACTACAGTGGCGGAGGAGGATATGGTAAGTGACAAGTTAAGTCTCACTCTTTAATATTCAAATCAAGATTCTGTTTAGTCATTAAATGATAAAATATTTTGAAGGAATACTGAAGTGTACAGTGTTCCATATAAAATGGATTAATGTATTTACAAGGTATTAGTTAAAAATATATAAAAAATTTAAACAAAAATGTCTTTGTACTAACGCATAATAGCAGCTCTTTCCACTGAATAAGTTAATTGTTATTACATTTTTTTTCTTGAGAAATTGCATTTCTATGAATGGAAACATTATTATATTTGTATTACAGTTCGTGTTGAAAAAAGAAAATGATTCTAATTAAACCAGAAATGTGTAATCGCTGACTTTAAAAACTGTCCTCTGAACGAAGTTACGCAACTGTCTATTGGCCAAACAAACACCATATAAAAATTGATTTTCCACAGACGTATGAGAATTCTGATCTTTGATGTAAATTCTGCAAATTTTACGCGTCCGTGGAATTCAAGGGGAACTGTTGAAAAGTTTATGAATTTTTTATTAAAACTAAGTCATGGAAAAGTTTAAAAATTTCTGCATCAGCCAAGATTTTTTTGATCATGCTTATCAGATTGTGATGTATTATGTCCCTGAAAACCATGTTTTTCACCATTGAAAGTCTTAAGATTTTTTCCTCTTTAAAGAGTATAAACCCTACCTTCTTATGCAAGTAGAACATTAAGTTTCTCCATATTTCAGTTTTAGCTCATTGCAGTTTGATACATCTGTACATTTTTTACAAATTTGTCTGCAAAAAAGACATTAATATTTTTGAAAATTTGATTCTTGGAAATCTGCTAGAACCCTGATATATATATCTGTACATATGTATAATTTATCCTTTTAACACGTTAACTGTAAATTAGCAAAAGTGATGTTTATTAAAACTATTTAATATTTGTTTTCATTATTTTCGGAAGATATATCAATGTGCTGTTGTACACGTACTTTAGATTTTCAGGAAAAGGGCAGTTGAATGTAGACTGAATACTCATCTGTCGTAATGTTAACTTTTCAGGTGACTACTAGAGAGTAGTTGAATGAAGATTGTGGGAAGGTCAGGACTGGAAGTGTACCAGCTTATTTGTACAGCAAAAGACAAAAGAGTTCAAAACTGGCGTGGCGTGGTAGAGGGTGGATAAAATGATATTCCTTGTGTGCGACTGCAGAAGAAGGGCCAGTCATTGTTTCTGAGACCAACATAATTTTATTAAACAGTCTGAGGCACTTTTAGAAAACTGTTAACCGTTTCAAAACATACTAAATGGACTACACCATATGTCGAATTGACCTTTCCCGTTGATATAAAAACCAGTATGTGGATCTGCTGAAACAATTGATTTGCACTGATAATATTTATAACTCAAATCTTCATTATTTTAAAACAAATTGTTGTGTTGATGCCAATTGTACATTTCATATCAGATTTTGCAGTTTTTAATTTGAAGTTGCAAGTTAAGAATGCCATATATTTTTTACTGGCATATGTACTACTACTAGGAATTTAATTTTCACTTTTCTAGATAGCATTTTGAAATAAGTGAATTTTTTTTCTTTTGTATTTAGCAAATTGCTGTAAAAAAAGAAGCTAATTGCAGTTATCTTTATTTAATTGAAGCATTGATTCTGTACACTCACATTGAATCGTTTTTGTGTTTGTAAAACTACCCTAAAGTTGTTGCTGGGGTGGGCAGTTTATTCTGTGCTGGACATGTGGAACGTCAGCGACTTTGATAACCTCAGCATTTTTTAGTTTTCGAGATTCAGTAGTGCCCAAGATATGATTAATAATTTTATGCAGCCTTGGTTGAGGTCGAAGGTTGTCTGGACTTTGCTGTGGCAGTGAGAACCGGTGTCTGAGCGCAAGAAGACCAACAGAGCCGTTGATTGTTTGGGCTGTTTGCGCGAGGTGAACAGGGCCCCAAGAGTGACCCACTGATACAAGTCTACATCATACTAACTCCCTGCTACTTTGACATGGCAGGGTGTTTGTTCATATTTCCATCCATCTGTTTTTCACATCATATCTCCATTATATAACGTCATATCATATACTGCTTCAGACGAGCCTCTACGGCTGTTGAAAAGCATCATTTGGTTCGAAATGTTTCAACTTGGGCTAGCAATGCTCAGATCTTTACTTAATTTTAGGTAAAGAGATTTATATTTTAGTTATTTCAAAGAAACTGTGAGCACTTTCTGGTGAGAGCAATGGTAGGTGGCCATTTATGTGAGACTGCTCGGTAACTGGGCTGAAATGCTGTATTTTTTGGTGATATTTTGAATCAATTATTTGAACTGGAGCTGATGAAAGTTTACTCCAGGCACATTGGGGGTATGCACAAAAATGTAAATACATATGTTCATAATTGTTTGATGAACTATGCTCATGCAGATTTGTCGCAGTGATGGAGCAGCTTGTCTCTAAATAGAACAGCAGATATTTTTTGTTTGCTGTGATCACATCTGTTTAACAAAGCAGATTTTATATCCATGACGACTACGCAATTATACATGACTAAGAACACGGTTTGTGTTTTCTTTATTGGAAAGTGCTCACTTCCAAAGTATTTAAATCAAAGTTATTTTTTATTTTTGTCAAGGAGAGATAGATGGCCATGTTATGTCATTTTAAGTGACATTCTTTACTCATCAGACTTCGTGGGGTGCTAAGTGTCTTGTTTTTCTTGCAGTACAAACTATACTGATTGGCCAGAATGAATTCTGCTTTCTTCCTTCATTGATGACTGAATTTGATGGAATGCAACTATGTCAATTAAAATTAGTTTATTTCCCTGATTGATTCTTTTAATTTGACTTTGATAAGATTCATGTGTAAAATTATATTAATTGTGCACAAAAATGTCAGTTTGAAATCTGCACTTACTTAATCTAAGCAATCTCCCCATAATATTGAATATTAAGGGGGTATAATCGACTTGGCCCGTGTTATTACACTTCTCATTTATATCCATTACAATGATATGACCAACTTGTTTAAACCAATAACCAGGTTTAAACAGGTGATCGTGTTATATTTTTTAGTATCCTAAACCGTTCATGGTGAACATTTATTTAGAGTCGATTATATCCCTTTGTGTCCATTGGCAATGAACAACTTTCTGTTATAACCTAGCTAGAGTGGAGAAAGTGAACTCTGTTAACTTTAGCTGTCGAGCTCTACTATTTGTGGGAAGATAGAGGCAATACAAAGCCTTCTGTAGTACGTTTTAAGTAGAATTCTCCCTGTAACTTGGAACTTCCCACATACTATTACTTAGTTTACATTGGTATTGTCCAAATACATATAATTCACAAGCCAAATGACCAGTGAAAATAAACTCCATTTCTCGTGATATTGGGCAGAAACTGCCGTTTTGTTTTTTGTTATTAGAATAAGTATTATAAATTATGCAAATACGCCTGTACATCTTGGGTATATGTTATTGGTATCTCACCAGTACGTTATACACTCCTCTGTTTATTCAAGGGTCTAGAAAGGAGTACGTTTATAAGATTTTAGGTGTCTAAATTACATTGTCTGTTGATTGCAAAGAGTAGCCTATGTGGCGGCAGCGTGTTTCCTCTAAATACATATGTCAGAATGACCATATGATTGACATCCAATAACCGACGATAAGATATAAATCGATGTGTTCTAGATGCGTTGTTAAACAAACTTCACAATGTCTGCTGCTCTTTATCTTCAAAGGAAGCCCATTACTGTCAGC
Source organism: Symmetromphalus regularis (assembly GCA_032355785.1). Taxonomy (NCBI): domain Eukaryota; kingdom Metazoa; phylum Mollusca; class Gastropoda; order Neomphalida; family Neomphalidae; genus Symmetromphalus; species Symmetromphalus regularis. Next base: position 8,067 of record JAULBS010021118.1, read on the forward strand.
ATGGGTTCCAGTGGTCAATTCAAGGGGTGGTTTAAATCCACTTTTTCTTCCAGTGCAAGGATTTTTTTTATTTGGTCATAACTGTTTATCTTCGTTCTTGCATTACACACACCATTTGATGAAGATACATATCTTAAAATAACGTGTGTACCAATAGATCTTTTTTTGAAGAATAGAAAATACCAAAGGTAATTTAGAAAATCCAGTGTGATTAAACCAGATCAGAGTGCACAAAGGATTCATAATTGATCAAATATGCATTGCGATTTTCAGTATTTAAATTGAAGGGAGTAATGGTAGTATTTTCAACGATGTTCAATGACGGACCTATATTTTTGGGGCTCTAAAGCTTGAACTATCGTGGGGGTCTTCGCAATCAACAACGAAGATTATATAACGGACGTGATTTCTCTGTTTTCTTGGAATTACTATCGGCACACAATATAGCAAAACGAGTCGACAGCAATGTGGATTAGTCACTTCTAATGAATTATGCTCGCGGACAAATAAATCTTAAACCATAATCTCGAATTCCCTTTACCATGGTTCAGGTAAAACGTCTTGCGTGATATAAAAACGAGATCTAGTATCACAAATACATGTAAGTTTCATTCGAATATTTAAAGCACAAAGACCCTTAAATTCCGTGGGAGTATGCTTTTAAGCTTCAATGGTTTCATATAATAGTAAATCTTTCCTTGTTTACTTTTGTGCTGGGGGGTCGTTAAATAAATAAATTGTTAATATACATCAGTTTAAAAATAAATAATTACTATCTTTTCAATAAAAAAAAAGTTTACAAACTTGGAGGCTTAAATCAGTAATATTTGCAAACATTAAAATTAGAAACAACTTTCGAGCAACGCAGTTTTGAAAAGAAGAAACTTAATAAACTGAACTGTCCAAAATGTCTGATCAGATTGAGTAACCGGGCATCTTGGAAGTTCACGCTAAATCGTGCACCATATGCAATGAGCAAACAATCGCTATTTTACAGTTCGCAAACCAATGCATTTATATCGGTATTGTATCCATGTGAACGACTCGTAGGAACAACATAGGGGAGTGGGCGTGTGTACACTGGCTGGTCGGTACAAACTATATCAAATTTTTGGTTACAAAACAAGCTATCAAGCGGGAGGCACACGTCTCCCTCCCGCCCGGTTCATACGGGCCTATGTAAAGTGTGCATAAATTCTTTCAGAGATTTCCTCAAATAATATACTTTTAACGAAAGACATTACATTATAATCGTTATTCTCAGGCGCGATTCCATGGGGGGGGGGGAGGGCACACCTAGCGCACGGCCCTCCTAATTTTCGAACAATGAAACTTTTTCTTGTAAATTCCCTAGGCGACATTACTTCACATGCCCTATATTTCAAGCGTAATAGCAGTTGCGCCCGCCCCATTCACAACTGCTACAACCGCCCCTGGTTTTGGGTGCAATTCGACCAGTTTTTTAAATAAAAAGTAGATATATCCATCACTTTCATGACAACACAACTACGATAAAGCATACATTGATCATCTGTGACATATAACATAAGAATTTGCATGTATCCTGTCCCATTTCTGCAATGAGACCCTAAGGTATTACGTCACTATTTACCTTGACCGCAGTCTGCTAGACATCACTTTTAGCGAGCGCAATGATTGAGGTTTCGGGATCAAATCTCAGACGAGGCAAAGGACATTTAATCTCGATATCAGCTCCAACCACAAGTCAGCACTCCTCAAGTCTGAATGAGTTGATGTATCATCAATACCCCTAACTTCGTTCCACCCCTAAATGCGTTCGGTTATTTTTCTCGTGCACAGCGCGTGCAGAATTTTGCGCATTTGTTCAAATCCACTTGATCTATGTTGCCAAAGTATTTTTGGGAACATCCAAACGATTCTCAACAACAATTAGGTCGAAACCATCAAGTAACTGACCTCAGGTGTTTATTATCCCTTAAAACCATACATTTTACTATGTCCTTTTCCCCCCACACTTTAATAATATCACTGTAGGGGCACAGTGACTGGCGGAAATAGTAAACATAAAACGATGCGTTAAGTGACGTCTGCTACATGTCACGTGTCCTTCTATGAGCCCAAATATAAGGCCAAATAATTTAATAATTATATTTTGATCACCCTAATGTTAAGACGTTTTTTTTTCACTTATAATTAGTAAAAAAAAAAATCTCGTTTTTTCCCTTGACAGTGTGACGTATATATTCCAAGTCCCGTGATGGGTATTCCCCCGTTAGCTGTTATTAATTCTGAATATTTTTGTAGCTGCAAAAACATTTCGTATCAATTTATTTCGCCTCACGAGAAGTTCCGATCTTGAAATTTTTAAATGAATAAAATCGATCGACTCGACATGGAATTCCCTATACCATGGTTCAGTTAAAATGTCTTGCGTGATATATGAAAACGAGATACTAGTATAGTATAACAAATGCATGTACATTTCATTCGTAATTATTAAATTCCGTGGGACTAAGGCTTTAAGGGGATCACCTTTATTTTCACTGAAATCAGATAATGTAGTACAAACTAACCTGTATTAATCAGCCACCTGTCTTAAAGATCACCTTTATTTTCACTGAAATCAGATAATGTAGTACAAACTAACCTGTATTAATCAGCCACCTGTCTTAAAGAT
>JAULBS010021129.1:0-10724 GCA_032355785.1 Symmetromphalus regularis
TTCGTGTCTCCTACTAACACTAACCTCTGTCCTGGACAGACAGCACAGGAACCTGAGTTGTGTGCCCAGGATAGCGTACTTGAACCTTAATTGGATATAAGCACGAAAATAAATACAACCAGCACCACCACCAACTTTTCTTATTTTGAATATAAAATTATTCATACTTTTTTATCATTTTTGTATTTAAACCAACACACTTGTGAAAACAAAAGATTGTGCTTATGACCAATGCCACTGTTTTGTTCAGTACTTTACCTTTCTCAAATATCTGATATTATTTCTATTTTGATAGTGTTTCATGAGTGCAGGCATCATAGTTTGTTTATATATCTCTGGACTCTGTCTTGTGCGTGTATGATTTTAAATATGATAATAAATTTTCATTTTGTTTTCAAGTGGGATATAGCTTAACTTGATGTCCAATGGTTCGTTGGATCGATCCCCTTCAGTGGACCAATTTTATTTATTTATAATTCCAGCCAGTGATCCAAAACTGATGTCCAATGGTTCGTTGGATCGATCCCCTTCAGTGGACCAATTTTATTTATTTATAATTCCAGCCAGTGAACTAAAACTGGTGTAATAAAGGCTATGGTATGTGTAATCCTGTCTGAAGGAACACACAAAAAAGATCCCTTGCTGCTAATCAAAAAGCATAGCCTATGTGGCAGTAGATTTCCTCTGAAGACCATGAGTGACAAACATTAAATGTCTGATAACTAATAGCTGCTGAATAAATAATATGCTGCACTCTTAGAAAACAAACAATATTTTCTTTATTTTGATTCTGATTTCAATAAATGTACCTAAAATGAATTTTAAAGGCACTTGTCACGAAAGGCTTTATAATATATATTTTTGTCTTAAGGTCTTGTCATATTGTGTATCAATGGATCAAGACCATTGATTGTAAAAGTTCCTATGACTTAGTAAAACAAGTTCAATCCTTGCAATATACATTGTGTTTTTATCATCACATGAAAATGAAATGCAACACATGTACAATATCACTGCTATAATTAATTTTAAAAACCTGATAGACATTGATAAATTCTCATTCCCAGAAATCCAGAATATTAATCTGTCATATAAAGTTTAACAGGTTGTTTTTTTATTGTTTTATTCCTTACAAATTTTGAAATTAATTTGACAGACATTGACTGGGTGTAAATTTGAAATTTAATCTGATGTCCTTTTATCTCAGTCATGGAAATAAAATTAATTTGTACTGTGATGAAATTTATAATTAATTTTGTAAATATTAGGAATTGATTAGTTTGAATTGATATAAAAGCAGATTTTTAATATACTTGCTTCAAGTTCTTGGTTTGCTAATTATAAAAATTGAAGATAGTTACCATAAAACAAGATGGTGTCCATGAAACAACATTTAATTATCTCAAAGCACAAACTACTTACTATTAAACACAAGATACCTTTATCACAAAACACAAGGTAGTTACAAATTTTTAACAAATTTTTATAGTTAATTACCAAGAAACATTTAGTTACCATATCATTTTAAAATATTTTGTTTTTTATAATTAGTTATCAAGAAATAAGATTTAGTTGCCATACAATTTAACATTATTTTGTTATTTTTTATAATTTGTTATCAAGAAACACAATTTAGTTGCCATATAATTTAAAATTATTATTATTTAAAAAAAAAAATTAGTTATCAAGAAACAAGATTTAATTGCAATACAATTTAACATTATTTAATTTTTTATAATTTGTTACCAAGAAACACTATTTTGTTGCAATATAATTTTAATTTCTTTTGTTGTTTTATTATTTTTTACAATTGTTTAAATACTTTTCACTAAGGGTCTGGAAGCTTAATATCTAGGAAATGCAAAAAACGTGAGTATCTGACAAAAATTTGTATTAAATGGGAGTATTTTGTTTTTGTTGTTTGGACACTGTTTACTACTAACGAGCTATCGGTCATGCAATATATATATACATATAAGCTGTACTGCTTTCATTGTTTATGTCCAATATTGTTTTAATTTTCTTTATAAATCTGAGATATTTATGAATGTGTCAATGTTACTTTTATATTTATTATGGAAACGATAGTGACTGCTGTAAAGAACAATAATAAAATGATGTAAAGTTCTATATACTATATACTAATAAACAGAATGTTGTTACTATACAGCACATTGCTATACTTTAAAGTCAAGATTTATCTGTAGATACAATTAAGTTGTTTTTATTCTTAAAATGTATAAGTCATGGGCTCTAAAATTTGTTATTAATCCTTGGCCATATATTTTTCACAAACTTCAAGAAAAACTGCAATTTGTTTGTTTTATTTATTATTATTTCTTTTAAATCTTGTTTTATATAATAATATTTTATCAGATTAAGATTTTAATTACCAGTATATCTTTGCTAAAAACTTTTCCTTAACTACCATTTATGTTTGTTTTGTTTCGTTTGTGATTAATTTTAAATTTCACACAAAATTCCTAATTTATTATTTATGAATATATACTAAATTTCCAATGTGCTTCAAGTCCAATTTAGAACTGTGTCAGTTTGTAATATAAGTAGAACTTTGACCAGCTGTTAGTTATAGCTTTAGAATGTTAAAGTTGCATGACAATACTTACACTGAGTGATTGTACTCTTAACTTACAATTGTTTGTGACATTCACTAATTAAGTGATAAAATCCACGAAACTACTGGATTAACTTAAGAACATGTGTGTGCCTTGGTTGGTTAGTCTTATTAGCATTAGCTGCCAAATAACACCTCCATTACCCAACACCTCATTTACCTATCGAAAATCACTGTATAGCTGTTTAAGGAGGAATATAAATTACCTCCCTTTTTTGTACCCTGTTGTTCAAATAGCCCATTTGTTGTGTTTCACATATATACATGTTTGTAGTTCCAGCCAGAGCTAGTTAGCAAACATAATATTTTTAATGAGAATGAATACATCCAATTATTTATTTATATTTTTTGTTGATTTTTTAAAGATGACGTAACATTTTTTGAATGAAATAGAATTTAATTTAATGAGGCTTATGCTGTGTTTCACTTAATGCAGATCAGTTAACTTCTGTTTATGGAAACTTGAATAATTAAGGCATTCAAATGACAATTATTAAAGATGTAAAAAAACAATTAAAGAAGAAGAATTTGGACAAAATTCTGTCCATTACAATAATTATCACCACTTATATAAGCAAATGTAGAATGTGTTTTACTAAAAAAAACTTGTTTTATAAATATAATATATTGCAGATAGTGCACTAGTACTAAACTATACTAACTGAATTTGCTTCCATGACATTAGGGTGTGTTGAAGCCAGTCCAGGTTGTTCTCTCCTAATTAAAATATATTGGAATTCTATAAGGGAGTTAAGCTCAGTAAAAATTTTTATTTTTTATTTTTGATGTTCCATCTTATCATAAGAGAAAAAGAAAAGATGAGGCTAATGTAAATGTCTTCCTCTGTAAGTGTCATATTAATAAATCAGCCATTTTCTTTTGCAGCAATTTTCCTTTCAGATTATGAATATTTAGTAAAACAATATTTTTATATAACGTTTAACACTAACCTTGTTAATTATTTTTTATATGCTATATTATTACTAAAGTATTTGTTTCTTTTAAATTAGTATTTTAAATTATTACCCACCTGGTAAAAATCTAGATGTTGTATAAAAATATTGTACACAACATTGGTTGCATACAAATGATGATGTCATAGCTGAATTACATAATCATACATTTTTCTCATTATGTTCTTTTAAAATTAGAATAGCATCAGTGGTTGATTTTATGGATTTTCTGACAAATATTACATCCTTAGATAGTGGTTGGGTAATAAATAAAATACTAATTCCTGTATAATACCGTTTATATTTTAACTCAAGTGTTTTCAATCATTGGTCACTATTTGATAGTGGTTGGGTAATAAATAAAATGCTAGTTCCTGTATAATATCGTTTATATTTTAACTCAAGTGTTTTCAATCATTGGTCACTATTTGATAGTGGTTGGGTAATAAATAAAATACTAGTTCCTGTATAATACTGTTTATATTTTAACTTACCGTAAGTGTTTTCAATCAAAAGTCACTATTTAATGGTGGGTGGTTAATAAATAAAATACTATACTAAACAGCAAAAGAAACGCAAATTTAATTTGCAATGTTTGATTGAATAAAAGTTAACCATATTTTGCTTACTGGAAACATATGCCGAGAAGTGTAAACCATGCACAGCATGAGTTTTATGGTTTTATGAATTTTTCGTCTAATTTGATTAAATCTGAACAAACATTTGCATTTATTTTGCTGTTCAGTATAGTTTCTATATGATACCATTTATATTTTAACTCAAGTGTTTTCATTCATACATCACTATCTGACTTGTGAAGTATAAATGAAAATACATTTATTGTTTAGTTATCTTTATATATTACATTTTCATTGCTTATATGTTACATTATTAAGGTATTGATGAAAACAAACATGTTACAGATAGATTAGAATGGATAAATAGTGAAGATAAACAACTTGTAATATTCATTCTTTTATATTTGATATCCCATTTGTGTCTCAATAAACAGAACTTTTTTTGTCTAAAATCATTGTTTTATAAGTAGATTAAAATGGATAAATAGCGAAGACAAACAACTTGTAACATTCATTCTTTTATATTTGATATCTCATTTGTGTCTCAATAAACAGAATAATTTTGGTCTAAAATCTTTGTTTTATAAATGAATAATTAAAATTGTATTTATATACAAGTTGTTTCCTTTATTAAGAAGTTAATTCTTGCCCAATTCTTGTGAATCTTTTACCTCAACTGATTCTGGAGTAAACAGTGAATGTTGTATGAAATAAGATTAAAGTAATAAGAAATATGTGTTTGAAAACAGGTGTGAAGAAAGCCACGGATGAACATCTAGCTCTTGCTGCTCTGAACAACTGGCATGAGATACCAAAAGTGGGGTGTAAACTGGTTCCCGAGCATGTTGAGACACGACCACTGTACAACCCAGAGAAACCTGGCATAGAACAGGTATTTATTTAAAAAAACATTAATTCGTTTTACAAACACGTTTCACAAATTACAACAGAAAAATAAAAAAAGTAGTTGCCTTTCTAGTAGTATCTCTTTGATCAGACTACTTCCTGTTGGTCTAGATGGTGTCTTTTTTAATTTCAGTCAAGCATGATAATTATTTTATCCTTATTAATATTCATCCATAATTGAAGTCTCTTTTAATTAGGCTAGGTTTTATTGAAAAATAAAAGCTTTTTGATTATTAACAATGAGTCTTTTATATAATAATTTCCTTAAGACAGAACAACATATACCATAGGGAAAAAAAACACGACTCAATCATGATATTAATGTTAAAAGATGCTTGAATGATTAAGTCACACATTGAGACTAAAACAATATTTTTAGGCAAGGACTTAAAATTATGGTCCCATTTGCAACTACCTGCTTAGTGAGTTTTGTGAAAACTCTTCAATTTCTAAATATTCCTAAGCATCATTAACACACTGATACCACATTTTGAAAGTCTGTCAAATAATATTACCTAATTTAGAAGATTCTTTATGATTGTATACTGGAAATTTATTTTGTGTCTATCATTTAAACTTATTTCAGGGCAAGATAGAACTTTGGGTGGACATGTTTCCAATGGATATGCCTGCTGCAGGACCTGCAGTTGATGTATCACCAAGGAAACCAAAAAGGTGAGAGAGAAAAAACTATAAATTTTAATTGTGGAAGTTGGAATTTTTAATCTCGTAAAAGGCTCCTAAGGATGACACTAACTTAATTGTGTTCTCCTTTTCCACTTAATTGTGTTCTCCTTTTCCACTTAATTGTGTTCTCCTTTTCCACTTAATTGTGTTCTCTTTTTCCACTTAATTGTGTTCTCCTTTTCCACTTAATTGTGTTCTCCTTTTCCACTTAATTGTGTTTTCCTTTTCCACTTAATTGTTTTCTCCTTTTCCACTTAATTGTGTTCTCCTTTTCCTTCCTGCAACAGAATTTTACTTTCTATTTTTTGTTTTTAACTGCAAGTTTTCTACAGGATTTTTCACAAAAGGATGTTGTATGAATAAAAGTGATGTGTTCCTCAAAGCATATCTTAGGAAGGCATACATCACTTACACCAACCAGTGGTTCACAACTGGTTTATCAAAGGCTGTGGTTTGTGTTACCCTGTCTGTGGGATAGTGCATATAAAAGATCCCTTGCTGCTTATTGGTAAGTGAAGTGTCATTAGAGTGGTGGCAGCAAGTTTCATTTCTCCATCTGACATTAACAGATAGCAAAGGAAGCTGAGTTGTGTACCTCCCTCCCCCCCAAGGGCAGATACCTAAACCTTAATTGAATATGAGCATGAAAATAAGTACAACTAACCTACCAACCATATCGAATAAAATAAAATACATAATCAGCAGATTTTGTGCAAATATTTCTTATCATTTAAAAATGGTTAAAATATTGTTTGTAACATCAGATTCAGACATTCTAAACAGTTGGTATAATGACCATCTTAAATTTCCATGTTTTAATATCAAAGCTAAAAAAAATTCAGTAATGTTTTTTAAATTTTGTGATGTCAGACATTCTAAATAGATGGTATAATAATCATTTTAAATTTATACATTCAAGCTTTAAAATTTTGTTATGTTTCAAAACAGTGCTTTTCTGTTTTTTTTCTAAATTAATGTTTGATGAAATAGTATGTAATAGTATCACTCCATAATTAATAGTTCAACCTACTTTCAAAACATTTAAAGTCATCGGATATTGTATATACATTATTTTATTTTATATTTTAAAAAACTAATATTTTTTATTCTAATTCTTTTTGATTTATTTCTTTATGACAGATTTTTCTATTAGCTTTATAAAACTAATGTGGCTTTTTCAGCTATAAATTTGCAATAAGATTTTTACTTGGTACATTCATTATTCAAACAACTTTGAAATAACAAAAAAAACCTGCCCATTATACATTATGACTGATTAGTACAACAGACGAAACGTGATATTATTTTAGAACGAGTGGTCATAAAAAGTGTCTCGGGAGTGTGCCCTGATTTGAAATGCAATCTTATGCCTGGAAGAAGTAATACTAAAATACATTGCTGATTGCTTCAAATGAGAAACTGTAAAAATGATGTGAAATTCTAGACGTTATGCTTAAAGGAAAATGATCATCTCGAGTTTATATTTTTTTGCCTTCAGGTGTATTAGATGGGACTGGTCAACAGAGTTGGGTTTCACCTGCTCATCTTGTCACGCTAATTGCTTATTGTAGAATAGCAATTTATCACACAACATTGGACAGTTCACATTTAACAAAGTCTTTTGTAAAGCTGACAGCTGCAAACTTATTTAGATAATCTGTTGTGGATCACAGTCATTACAGTGGGATGAAACATTTCGTCTGAAGTCATTAAAGGACAATTTTGTCATTACCTTCCCACGCCGTTACTTTCACAATTTAAATGATTTTATTTTGTTAATTAAAAAAAAAACATTATTCTGTAAAACTAAACTGGTTCCGACATAAAATTTCTCTATATTTTCAACTTTGCAACAAACAGAAAACAATTTAAATAATTTGTTTTTATTAATTACAAAAGCCCTGATCATTGGTTCCCACATATGACATAAAATTCCTCTGTATTTTTTACCAGAACATCGTAATTTGTTTTGTTTTCCTCTCATCATTATTTTGGCAATACATAGGAAACAGTTTAAATGATTTTATTTTATTAATTAAAACCCTTTGATCATTTTGTAAAACTAAACTGGTTCCCATGTATGAAATGCAAATTTTCTGTATTTTCAACCAGAATATTAATTTTTTTCATCTCTCTCATCATTACTTTGGCAATAAATAGAAAACAATTTAAATGATTTGATTTTGTTAATTATAAAAACCCTGATCATTTTGTAAAACTAAATTGGTTTCCACATATAACATAAACATTTTCTGTATTTCCAACCAAAGCATACTAATTGTTTTCTTATCTCTCATCATTATTTTGGCAATACATAGGAAACAATTTCAATGATTTGATTTTATTAATTAAAAAAAAGCCTGATCATTTTGTAAAACTAAACTGGTTCCTAGATATGACATAAAATTCCTCTATATTTTCAACCAAAACATCTTTAAAAAATTCTTCTCTCTCATCATTATTTTTGCAATACCTTAGGAAACAATTTAAATGATTTGATTTGTTTAATTACAAAACCCTGATCATTTTGTAAAACTAAATTGTTCCCACATATTACATAAAATTCCTCAATACTAATTTTTGGGGGGTTTATTTTGTTTAACGACACCACTAGAGCACATTGATTTATTAATCATCAGCTACTGGATGTCAAACATTTGATTACTTTGACACATAGTCAAATGTGAGCCAGCCTCCAACAGGTTTTGAACCACTGTCATCAGCTTGAGAGTCCGACATTCTACTGCTGGACCACCGAGACTCACTTTTCTATATTTTCAACCAGAACAACCTAATTTTTCTTCTTCTCTCTCATCATTATCTTGGCAATAAACAGAAAACAATATTTTGTTAATTAATAGAAACACAATCCCTATGCTGTAGATCCAAAAATGTTCTATGTAAATTCCTCAGCATTGTCAACCAGAACCTTTGTGACTGACAGCTAATTGGATTCTAACAAAAAGCCTGCAGCTATAGAAGATGAAAAAAATGTCTTCAAATTTTAAGTACAAAAAGGGAAAGTTCATTAGATGAAAAAAAATCTAAAAAAAACGCCTTAATACTCTTTATATTTTTTTCTTGTCATTTTTCAAAGTTGTTCAAATGTCATCTTCATTCCTGTTGAATATCATAGAATTACCCTGGTATACATGTAACTACAAACAGCATTATCTAATATTAGGAACCGATTTTGGATTAATATTTAATCTGGTGCAATTAGATTTTGTATTGAATTAAAATCTCAAGTCTCTATTCCCTATGTTCAGGCTGGTTTTGTGACAATGGTAATGATGAAGAATTTCTTCTCATAAACTATAGAGTTGCAGTGTAGAGAAACATATTATATTTATAAAAAAAGAACAGGACGATGTTCATATGATTAGATTGATAAACTGGGATAGAAACACAATAAAATGTTTTTTACAAAAATTCTTGTTAAATAGCAACAAGTTATCTTGTTATGCTAAGAAAAAGTCTGCCATTACTGTTACTAGTATTTTTTATCCATGCCTCCATCCAAAAGGTTCGTGCATGCCCCCTCCCTCTGGGCCCTGTGTCTTAAAGCAAGGGCATTGTACCCGGGTAGATAAAGTGTGCTTGCAGACACCTGCTATTATCATTGTTTTTACGATGAGTAATAAGAGCAGGCTTGGAGCCATCTCGTCTCCTTTTGTCTCTTTATATTTATTTTCAATTATAATTTGATAATAATTAAATTTGGACCACCTTTCCAATATTAAAAATAAAATATCTTTGGATCCCGCTTCCAAAATTCATGCATTTGCCCCTCATATTGAACACGGTAAGGTCTTTGATTTAAAAAAAACATTTGTACAGGTTTTTAAAGCAAGATTTGGAGTATTCAATAAAAATATATATATTTAGACTTTCTATTTTGTAGAAAATCACAGATTGGTTCCATTTCCAGACATTAAAATTAAATGGATATCTTTCATTTCAGAATATATGACATTATGTTATAAATTTTTATTCTATCCTGTAAATTTCATTAAATTCTGTGGGAAACTTTAAATAAAATTACACAAAAGGGAATTTTATTTTTATTCTCTTTTTATCAAAATGCTTATTAGCAGATAGGTAATGAAAAACAAAGAAAGATATTTTCTTTTTATATTTGGTGTTACTCTTTGTTCAAAATAGAATTTACCTGAGACTGTTTCAGAAAGAATTTACAATAATTAGGTCAAGAGAATTCCAATTTATTTATCAATATAAATGTTTCTGTTTTCACTTTTTTCTGAAATCAGATAACACAAATCTATTACACGGAAGTAGATTAAACTTTATTATTATCTATTTTTAATAGAAAAAATACAAAAACATTAATCAAATCTTAATATGAATCAAGTTGGATTTTTCACCCAGTAGATATTAATTTGTGTTCTACATTTGCAAGCATCTATTTACATGACATGACATTTAAACAGTCTGCAAGATTAATATTTTCTGGTGAAATTTGTAATGTAATTGCTTGAATATACATGTATAACATGTTTGAAAAGATAATCTAGTTTTTGAATAAATCATACATTTAAAATGGTACAGTATAGATTCATATGACAAAACCATCAGTAAATTTAATTATTTTATACTTTGTTTTAAATATTTATATTTTTTTTTCTGTAATAGTATATTTAGTTGAATAGTTCAGATGTTTGAATAGTTATATCATCAATTCATATAGTATAAAACCATCTAAAATTCTGTTTTCTTGTCAATTTGTTATGTAATAGTGTGTATTTGATTGAATGATAGATACGATTCAAGCTTATATTTGCTACGAGTATACTTGTAGTAACTAAAATATGAAAACCACAAATACGAGTATGTGTTAACAGCTAAGGGCTGTCTATAGATTTATATGATATGAAAACCACAAATACGAGTATGTGTTAACAGCTAAGGGCTGTCTATAGATTTATATGATATGAAAACCACAAA
>JAULBS010021140.1:0-10724 GCA_032355785.1 Symmetromphalus regularis
GACGTCCAATAGCCGATGATGAAATAAAAATCAATGTGCTCTAGAGGCGTCGTTAAATAAAACAAACTTTACTTTTTACTTTACTTTTTGGGACATATGATCTCGAATCCGGCGCCAACCAAGAGTGAGTGCTCCACAAAAGCTCAGTGGGTAGGTGCAAGCCACATACACCGCCCGAGGTAAGAGCTGTCCTGTATGTGGGAAAGCGCATATAAAGGATTCCTTGCTGAACGAGTAACCTATGTGGCGGAAGAGGGTTTCCTCTAAAGACTACGAATCACTGAATACCATATGTCTGATAGCGACTGAATAAAGAATGTGCTGTGATATCTGTTAAACAATATTTTCATGTTTGTCCTCTGGCATGGATTTAAAAAAGCGTTAGTTTATTCATATTTATTATATGGAATTCTGTATTGTCTTTTAATACAAAAATATACCCGGGGCGATAAAATCCATTGATGACGTTTGTTGAAGATTATAGGCTAAAATACTAACAAGGATTAAAACAAATTCTCGAACAATTCCTCAGTTTTTCTTCTTAAAGGAAGTTTTCGTATGTTCAAAGTACTTTGGTCGAATCAAAGCATTACATTTTTAACCTCTTGCACCTAATATAGGTAAGGACATATGATAAATATATTGTGCTTATCAAGTGAAGGCAACGAGTTTCTTCTCTCATGCTATCACTAACCCGTGCTCTTGACAGACATGCCATGAATCTGACGAATGCACTGTGGTGAGCATCCTTGAACCTCTGAGAGAGAAAGTGAGAGATAAAGAGATAGAGGTTGTGTGTATGTATGTGCGTGTGTCTGTGCGTTTGGATTTGCGAGTGCGTCTGTGTTCTCTCTATGTGTTTGTGTGTGTCTGTGTATAAGTGTGTGTCTATATGTGTATGTGTATCTCTCTCTCTCTCTCTCTCTCTCTCTCTCTCTCGAATACCAATAGCCGATGTTTACTCTTGTGCTAGGGGGTCTTTAAATAAATAAATAACTCTCTCTCTCTCTGTCTGTATGTTGGGGTGGGGGTAGTGGGGAATGCATCTGGTATTCTTTCGTTAGACCTACTCTATATATATTTCTCAAATTACCTTTGTAGGATTCACAGTCCATTGAATATTTTATTATATTAATTACTTATTTTAATATTTTCAGACTGTGATAATGGCCTTGCTGCCCAGTCGCTTGCTAACACTGTTCGTCTTTCTCGTTGTAACAAGCGCAACATTAGTGATGCACCAGTCCTGTCAGAAAAGTCGGAGTTTATTGAGTATCCGAAAACCCAACTGCATTCCGAAAACTATACCTGCCTACAAATGCTCCGGCCCATGTGTGACGTCATCAGTGCCGTCTGCCACGATACCCGGCCACGTGCAACAGAACTGTAGTTGCTGTAGTTTCCACAATCCAAGATTGGTCAAAGTTTGGTTAACGTGTTCAAGGTCGAACGGGTCGGGCTTGCGCAGAAGGGCATTTGACGTTAGTGTTCCACTTGGATGTAACTGTCAGCCATGTTGAATGGTTTGTTTACAAGAGCTGATGTTACTTTGATTTCGGTTACATTGAAAGGAACAGATCAGAGTTGTATGGCTCCTAATTGGTAAATTTCCAAAACATGTAAATCTGACTAGAATAATTACTTAATGTGAGATTTATAAGAACGTGTTTTATTTGTATAACACCTAACATCGACATTTAAAATACAAAATAAACCAAAACATATCTGACTTGTATGGCTGTTAATATTGAGACTTAAAGAAACATATCTGACTTATAACTGCTAAAACAAATCTATTGGATTACCAGAAATACACTAAATTTGTAATTATGATTTTCTTAAATGATAGTGTGTCACATAAATTAGAATCGTTTAGTAATAAATACAACCAAAATTATTTTCTGCTATCAAGAGTTCTTTTGACTTTTTAGTTTGTGTTTACCAGGACTGCCACTTTAACTATTTTGAATTTCAAAATTATTCCAGAAGATAAAAAGAGCTAAACTGCAGAAGAATATTAATTTTCCAGAGCGATTGTATTTGTTTAGTTTATTTCAAAAATGTGTTAAATTATTAGATATGTCTATGAATCGTATGCTATCACTTTAAACGTATACTCCCACGAACCATTGACCTAATTAATTTCCAAACAAAGAATTAATTTTAAATATAAACATTTGAGTTGTCCATAGAAATACTTCATTCAGCTACCTACATAACCACCGCATCTCACTTATTATCAATATTTAAAAAATAATAATGAATTGTGCTCATAGACAAATAAATGGAAAAAATAAAAAGTAGTTTTTTCCGATGAAGGTGTGACGTATATATTTTGAGTCACGTGACGGGTATTTCCCCGTTAGCTGTTATTTTAAAACTTCTGAATATTTTTGAAAAAACATTTCATACCAATTTATTTCGCCAAACGAGGAGTTCCAATCTAGAAATTTGAAATTTATTAATGTGAAAAAAATCGATCGACTCGACATGGAATTCAGTTAAATGTCTTGCGTAATATGAAAACGAGATCTAGTATAACAAATGCATGTAAGTTTCATTCGTAATTAATATTTAGAGCACAAAGCCTTTTAAATTCTGTGGAACTATGCCTTTAAGAAAGAAATCTTATAGTGATGTAACGAATTGTGTAAGTCACATTAAGTTTAGTGAGACCATGTGATACGTGCAGCCTGCCATAAAAATAATCTATTAACTGAGATCTTTTCTCCGTTTACACAGTTTTGCGACGCATGCAATATTATAATATATCAAGGAAACAACAGTATAATAAAATTTCCTTTAGTATCATACAACCATAGACAATTAACTAAAACATGGTTTCATTTTTATCTCATTTTTTGTTATTTTTTTATTTTATTTTACCTAGTATATATTGTTAATTTTTATGTATCCACCTACACACTTATTTATTACATGGGAAAAATATTTCGAACTGGCATGTTAAATGGCGGGATCAGGTGACACATTATATATATTAAATGAAAGATGAGTTCTTGTCGTTAATCTCTTTCTCCGATTTTATTTTATGTTTTATCTACACCTACTTTCGAAATGACAATGTTCTAGTTAGCAATAAACAGAAGGGAAATGCTTCCTATTCTCGTTTATTGGTGACGTGCTTCAATTCAGAAAGGAAAGAAAAGTATTGATTTGTTTATTAAGCGAATATAAGATACAGTGTTTTACGACTCATGGTATTTAGAGGAAACCTGCGTCCGTTACAAAGACTGATATACATGACTTGTATAAGTGCTAATATTGGTATTTAAAGGAACATACCTGACTTGTATAATTGATAATATTGAAATTTAAAGGAACACACCTGACTAGAATAATTACTAATATTGAGATTTAAAGAAACACAACTGACTTTTATAATTGCTAAAATTTAGATTTAAAGGAACATACATGATTTGTATAACTGCTAATATTGAGATTTAAAGGAACATTTCTGAGCTGTATATTCCACAATACTGATATTTAAAGAGACAATTTTATTTATTTATCACATTATCCTTAACTTCACCATCGGGCAAAAAAAAAAAAAAAAAGAAAAAAAAAAAAAAGGCTTTTTGGTTACCAGAAATACAGTCAATATGTAATTAAGAATGTCTGAAAGTGGGGGGTGGGGTTCAAATGTGATGAGTGAATAGTACTGGGGGAAAATGTTTAATTTTCACGTCCTTCCACTCGGAAAATATATTTTAAAAAAAACAATTCTATGAAAGGGGGGATAGTGGTCCTGACCCCCTGGATCCCCCCTTGGAATCCGCTACCGTAGAGTGATATTATATAGTGTCACATAATTTAGCATATTTTAGTAGTAAACCACATAAATACAATAAGTTATTTTTCTGCTATCAAGAGTTCTTTCGAATTTTTATTTTGTGTTTATGAAGACTGCCACTTTAGCCATTTTGAATTTCAAAATTATTTCAGAAGACAAAACAAAAGCACCAGGCGTATCAACATCGTTTGTGGAATAACCGGTAGCGGATCCAAAAAGGGTCCAAGGGGTCCGAACCAACTTTTCGAGAAATTTTTTTTGTATATATTTTCTAAGTGGAAGGACGCGAAAATTAACCATTTCCCCCAGTCCTATTCACCCATCACATTTGGACCCCCCTTTCTGAAATCCTGCATCCGCGCCTGATTACGATACTTTTTAACACACAGTTATGTGTAATAGATCATCGTAGACCTTTTTGTAGCAGCGACGATTGCTTTGACTGTTGTGTAAACTATAATACGCA
This sequence comes from Symmetromphalus regularis, assembly GCA_032355785.1. Taxonomy (NCBI): domain Eukaryota; kingdom Metazoa; phylum Mollusca; class Gastropoda; order Neomphalida; family Neomphalidae; genus Symmetromphalus; species Symmetromphalus regularis. Next base: position 4,278 of record JAULBS010021140.1, read on the forward strand.
TATTGTGAGCATTTCGATTAATAACGTCATTTATCAATGTGGCAATCCTCATGAAAACGTAAACTAACATATTATGAGAGCTTAACTGCAGAATAATATTAATTTTTAACAGTATGATTGTATTTGTTTAGTTTAATACAAAAAATACTTTAAAGTATTAAAAACTATGATGTCATTTTAAGAAAGACATCTTGACGTGGGCTAACGAGTTGTATAAGTCACATGAACTTTAGTGAGAGCATGTGATAAGCGCAGCTTGTCATAAAATAATGATTAAATCAGACTTAATAACTCCGTTTACACGGTTTTACGACGCAAGCAATAAGGAAATAACAGAATAACACATTTTTTTCCTAACATAAACCATAGGCAATTTGGAAGCCCACACAAATATTATTGATTATGTATAAGAAGAATTTATAATTTTTTCTTAATTTTTTCTTCCATATTATTTCATTATTTAATTTTTTTTACCATAACTATATTGTTAATTTATATGTATTCACCTACTTGGAAAAATTTATTTCGGACTGGCATGCTAAACAGAGGGATCAGGTGACAGAATATATATTATATTAGATGATAAATGAGTTGTCATTGTACTCTTTTCAGTTTGTTTTTTATTGTATTATATTTCAATATTTTATTTACACCTACTTTACAAATGGCAATACTCTTTTAATTTTTTTAAAAATTGTTTTGTATTTAATTTTTTTTATTTACACCTACTTTCCAAATGGCAATGTTCTAACAAGCAATAAACATGTGCTCCAATTCGGAAAGAAAAGAAAATGATTGTGACTCATTCTCACGAAGGGGTACCAGACGGTGTCGCCGAGGTTTCCATCACCAAAGACAATACAATACATCAATGAATGCTATTTCTTTGTTCACAGTGGTAAGAGATGACCTTTGGTAGCATTTTAATTACCAGGATGTGATAAAGTCATATTTTGATACTATCATACTAATTACTAAACGTATCTCTGACCGTCAGACCTATACCAATTTCTGATGAGAAAAGATATATAGACACAGAAGATTTATATGTTTTAATTAAGTTTAAGTTTTATTTTTATAACTTACTGTTATAGTCATAGGATACTTATTAGGTTGATTTATCGCAATACCCGAAACCATATCGCGGTATGTATTGCGCTCGGCAAGTATCGCAATATACAGGTATATCGTTGCACCCTCTAGTGTTTATCCAGCGGCTGCTTGGTTGTGCTTATTTTCGTGCTTATATCCAATTAAAGTTCAAGCACGCTGTCCAGAACACACAGCTCAGTTTCTTGTGTTGTCTGTCCAGGACAGAGGTCAAGTTTCTTGTGTTGTTTGTCCAGGTCGGAGGTCAAGTTTCTTGTGTTGTTTGTCCAGGACCGAGGTCAAGTTTCTTGTGTTGTTTGTCCAGGACAGATGTCAAGTTTCTTGTGTTGTTTGTCCAGGACGGAGGTCAAGTTTCTTGTGTTGTTTGTCCAGGACAGAGGTCAAGTTTCTTGTGTTGTTTGTCCAGGACGGAGATCAAGTTTCTTGTGTTGTTTGTCCAAGACGGAGGTCAAGTTTCATGTGTTGTTTGTCCAGGAGGGTGGACAAGTTTCTTGTGTTGTTTGTCCAGAACAGAGGTCAAGTTACTTGTGTTGTTTGTCCAGGACAGAGGTCAGTTTTAGTAGAAGAGACGAAATCCGCTACCGTCACACTAACGTGGCTACTCTTATCGAGAAGCAGAAAGGGATCGTTTATATGCACTATCCCACAGACAGGATAGCACATACCATTGCCTTTGATAAATCAGTTGTGGACCACTGGTCAGTGTAAGTGGTATACACCTATCCACTGAGCTTTGCGGAGCATTCACTCAGGGTTGAAGCCGATAATGAGATTAAAAATCCCATGCGTCGACTGAGATTCGATCCTAGCACCTACCAGCCACAATTCCGATTGCTTAACTACTGCACTACAAGGGCCAGTATTCAGCGGTTATTATATATATATATCTCAGTGTCTTTAGAGGAAACCTGCTACCGCTACGTAAGCTATGCTTTCCGAATAGTAGCTAGGAATCTTTTATATGCTCTTTTCCTCAGCCAGGACAGCATGTACCAAGACCTTTGATAACCCAGTTTGAACCAGTGGTCGGTGTAAGAGGTGTACATCTACTGAGTCTTGCTGATCACTCACAATGATTTGGAGCCAGTATCGAAATTAAAAATCCTATGCCTCGACTTAGATTTGATCTCAGTACCTACAGCTACTGTATGTCCGACAGCTTAACCACTGCACCACTTGGATCTAATTAATTAATTAATTAATTAATATAAACATGAGTTAAATAAGTATGACCAATACGGGAGCCACACAAGACAACTCAATCCCTTCGTGACCGACTATAGGAGGACTGTCAATCGTCCAAGACTGGCTTTATGGAATGAAGTTGTTCGCTCTCGCATTGTTCCAGTCTCTCTGCCAGTTAGATAAGAAGTTCAAGACAAGTCACAAGGTCAAGAGTTGAACAAATGAAGAACGCCTTAAAGACAAGACACACTTTTGCCTTTAGTACTCCATCTAGTACAGAAATACGAAATAGAAAACAATAACAGTTTTGTTGGAAAACAAATTGTCGGATGATAGACAATGACTTTTCCTTGATCTTTAAATGCATACTCCCACGGACCCTTGAGCTAATTATTTGTCCAAAGAAATACTTCAACTTACATAACCACCGCATCTCGTTTATATTTTAAAAATAACAATGAATTATGCTCACGGACAAATAAATGAAAAAAAAACACCCCACTGTTTCTTTCCGTTGAAGGTGTGACGTATATATCAAGTCGTGTGACTGGTATTCCACCGTTTACAGTTATTTTAAAACTTCTGAATATTTTTGTAGCTGCTAAAACATTTCGTACCAATTTATTTCGCTCCACGAGGAGTTCCGAACTTGAAATTTAAAATTTTTAAGTGAAAAAAGTCGGTCGACTCGACTTGGAATTCCCTATACCATGGTTCAGTTAAAATATCTTGCGTGACATGAAAACGAGATCTAGTTTAACAAATGCATGTAAGTTTCATTCGTAATCAATATTTAGATCACAAAGCCCCTTAAATTCCGTTGGACTATGCCTTTAAATACAAGACACACCATGAATTTAGTACTCCATATTGTACAGAAATACGAAATAGAAAACAATAACAGTTTTGTTAGTAAAACAAATTGTCTGATGATAGACAATGACTTTTCCCTTGATCTTTAAAATAATGTGTTTTTTTAAATTCTCATTTAAGTTCTGGAAGGTTAAACACTACACTTTGAATGACACCGAAACTGACGCTTTCCAGCTCTACTGATAAAACTCCGAAACATAACACAATTTAGTTTGGATTTCTTCCGCCAAATGTCAATGAAGTTTCATGTTTTCAATTAATAATGCATTGTTATTCCCACACGCAGCTCAGTTCTATACAACTAGTTCATACTTTTTTTATGAACAGGATTTTCTAGTTAATCTATACTTAACCAAACAAAAAGAAAGATGCATGCAATCAATAGCTATTTATTTCGACATTCGTGGCAGAAATTCTGGAATTAGATAACCACACCATTTATGAGGAAGCGTGTGTGTGTGCAGTAATATCACGCTGCGCACGTTTGCTACCAATGGACCATTACTGTGACCAGCCGAACAAAAATAGTTCAACATGCATACTTTCTTTTTTGATTGAGTATAGTTAGCTTCGCTATGCACACGAACATAACATTTTAATATACCAAGAAGACATTTTATTTGCATTAATCCTGTACGTGGACACAGGAAAATATTAAAATGTATGCAGTAGTGGAGCCAGAGTGATGTCCAGGGTGTCCAGAACCCCCTTTCCTCGTATATATATAAGACGTGAAAATTAACCCTTTTCCCCCAGTCCTGTTCACCCATCACATTTGCCCCCCCCCCCCCCTTTCTGAAATCCTGCATCCGCGGCTGGTATACGACATTTCACGTATATTTACCATCTTAAGCTAACGGTCATGTGTACCGTTTTAAACTACTATCTAAATTCTATATAAATACATTTGTTTGACATCTATAAGAGCCGTTAATGAAATCATATACCAGAGTTGTTAAAAAATGTTAATTTCCTTTCCTATAATTACTTTTTTGTGCTACGTGCTGAATGTAACGCTTCATATTCTCTACCATTTAAAGTGCTATATTTGTCTTTGTTCTTTACATTTAATTTTTTTTTTAATTTAACGACTCCTCTAAAGCACACTGATTTTTATCTTATCATCGGCTATTGGACGTCAATCATAATGTCATTCTGACATATTTATTTAGAGGAATCCCGCTGCCGCCACATAGGCTACTCTTTCCGATAAGCAGCAATGGGTCTTTTATATGCCCTATCCCACAGACAGGACACCACATATCACAGCCTTTGATGAACCAGTTGTGGACCACTGGTTGGAACGGAAAATAGCCTAAACTGCAAATGGGTCCACTGAGAAGGATCGATCCGGCGATCAACCGGTTCACAGGCGGACACTCTACCGTTTGAGGTACATCCCGCTTCCCCCTTTGATATAACATAGCGTATTTGTGGTCAGAAACCACAATCTATACTTGGGAAACTGCCCGCTTTACCCATACTAGTAACGACCCCGATGTTTCTAATCTGCTTCTGCACTCGAATCTTACGTCGAATGGTGATCAATACTTTAAACATGGAACACTCATATGTCTGTATGCATAGGTTGTAGTTATTTTCGTGCTTATATCGAATTAAGATTGAAACACACTGTCCATTGCAGACAACTCAGTTCCCTGTAGTGTCTGCCCAGGACAATGGTTAGTGTTAGCAGGAGATACGAAACCCGCTGCCGACACACTAATGTGATGGAACAAATCACAGCTTTTGATAAAACATTTGTTGGCATTTGATCGGTGTAAGTTAGGCGCGGATGCAGGATTTTTGAAAGAGTAGGTCCAAATATGGATTTCTGAAAAGGGAGGGGTCCAAAAGTGACGAGTGAATAGAACTGGAGGGAATTTTCACGTCCTTCCACTCGGAAAAGGGTAAAACAAATTCTAAAAAAGTCGGGGTGGTGGGTCCCGACCCCCTGGATTCGCTACTGTAAGTGGTATGCACTTACCCATTTAGTTTTACGATGCAGTCACTCGGGACTGGAGACTACTAAGATTAAAGATCAATGTCTCGATTAAGATTTGATCTTACCAGTCGAATGCCCAAAAGCATAACCATTACACCGCCATGGTCTACGCATTGTCGGTATTCAGAATTTATGAAGTAAAAGTAAAATTTGTTTTATTTAACGACGCCTCTAGATCACACAGATTTTTATCTTATCATCGGCTATTGGACGTCAATCATACATGGTCATTTTGACATAATTATGTATTTAGAGGAAATCCACTGCCGTCACATAGGCTACTCTTTATGATAAGCAGCAAGGAGTCTTTTATATGCACCGTCCAACAGACAGGTCAGCATATATCACGACCTTTGATGAACCAGTATGTCGACCACTGGTTGGAACTGAAAATAGCCCAAACTGCAACTGGATCCAATGAGAAGGATCGATCCGATAGCTTCACAGGCAGACATTCTTCCATTTGAGCTAAATCCCGCTCCTTCAGAATTTATTTGCAGATGCATTTGAAAACAATATTCTCATCAGAATTCCGAACATTTGCCAAGTAGCATCGTACTTTCTGCTTAGACGAGTTTGGTGTTGGTGGAAAATTAGCATCTACGTACCATTGGCATAGTTGAATCTGAATCTGGTAATGATAAGCGCAACACAGCAGACAAATTCTGAATAATTTAAGTGTGAACATTTATTTAACAAAGCTGTTGTTACACGTGTGAAAGAGAACTCATTCTCCACTGATGAAATTAGAACCATGACTCCCTTTACGAGAACCGGCCTCTGTGGTGCAGTGGTTGGGCTATCAGACTCAAGATGGGTGGGTACTGGAATCGAATCTCAAATGATGGATGCTATTTTTAATCTCATTATCGAATATAACCTAAAGTGAGTGCTCAGTAAGGCTCAGTGGGTAGGTTTACACCACTTGCACCGACCAATAGTAGTGATAGTAATAATAATAATAGAAGTGGTATGTGTAGTAGTAGCAGTAGTAGTAATAGTAGTAGTAATAACAGTAGTAGTAGTTGCAGTAGTAGTAGCTGCAGCAGCAGTAGTAGTAATAGTAGTACATGTAGTTGTAATAGTAGTAGTAATAGAAGTAGTTGCAGTAGCAGTAGTAGTAGCTGCAGCAGCAGCAGCAGCAGCAGTAGTAGTAGTAGTAGTAATAGTAGTAGTAGTAGTAATAGTAGTAGTAGCAGCAACAGCAGCAGCAGTAGTAGTAGTAGTAGCAGCAGTAGTAGTAATAGTAGTACATGTAGTTGTAATAGTAGTAG
>JAULBS010021151.1:0-10721 GCA_032355785.1 Symmetromphalus regularis
GCCCCCTCATCTCCAATGTCATTTTTATGTAATTGATCTTTAAAATATTTCCGACTATATATGTTTTTCAGCTAGTTCTATAGTATTGTTATGTTTCTCTTTTATAACATTCTTTGTAAACAAATACGTGGATAAATAATAATGTTTTAAAAATGGAGAAAAAAAAAGAAGAAAAAACCCTTTAATATACACAGTTGACTTTCCATCCTCAGATACATTTTACACAGACTTTTACACAAAGTTGACGATAGGCCTATTCCTTCGGTTCTAGCATTTGCATTTAGATTATATGTGTACATATACATGTACTAGTACATAATCGCAACTTCTGAGAGTTTATAAAGCGATTATAAACAATGCCATCTCACTTCATTAGGATCACAAAATACTGCTCTCATAAATCAGTCAGTCAGTCAATAATAAATAAATTTTAAATCTAAAGAATCAACTCGGTCATGGTAATTTTGCAGTTATATAAATTAATATCATTTAAATTTTCTAAAATTATATACATAATCGATTGATTATAAATGGAAGTTTAAAACAATATTTATGTCAAATCGAACACGCATGCACTCCAACATACATGTATATATTAATACAACGTGTATTTTGGGGGTGGGGAGGGGGCTTACATAGTTTTAATGCCATTTGTATTAGGGCTATATTATTTGAACAAGATACAAATGACAGCATTTGATGGACATCTGGCAAATTAGGGACAACCCGCTTGGACAGGTATCTGACCTCATTCACCTGAAACACCTGGACTCACCTGCATCGTGCATTCAGCGACATTGTCCCCAGCCTCAACCAAATCCACCCAATATACCCATTCTGATTGGTGGTCGGCAAGATTTTGAATTTCAAATATACCATCCTGTGCGGTAATTCACAGCGGTAGGTTTTAGGAACATAAAGCTATTATTAAATATGCATTAGAATTGTTAAAATTAATGGCACTTTAATATTTTATTGAATACACATTTGAACTGAAAAATGGTATTAATGGTGAGCTGATAAAACTAAAAGGAAATAATACGTAACTTGGGGTAGGAATGAATTACTTAATTCAAAATAAATGGTTCGTGTTTTGATATATATTTTGAATCTAACAGAGTAAAACTATTGTAAATTTTAAGTAAGAGCTAATATAAATAACATTCTCATTTTGTACAATCAGGTCTACATTCTGCAAGAGATTTTCCCGTGTTGTCATAGTTGCAGAAAGTGACATCCCTCTTAAAAATATTTTGTTGAAATGTAGGCTTATTACATTTGAATGCACACAACAAATGACTATCAGTTAATGCAATTTACTAATAACTAATAAAATGCAAAAAGAAATGCTTTAAATGTCCGATCATTTAAGAGTGGCAGTCCTCCTATTTTGAAATATAGAGCAGGCCTATACTATTAACATGGTATGACTTTTATTGAGGTGTCGTGTTATTACCAGGAAAGTTCATTCTGTATTATTTGAGATCGTTTAATCACGATATTACCAATATATGTAAAAATGGCAAAATATGGCACCTGTAATTTTGTGAATGCACTTCTAACTCAGGTACAGAGTCTAATTTGTTTTTAAAGTTTCAGGACAGCACAACACAGATCAAGGGAAGCTCGACCCCAGGCATTGTCTAAAATATAATTATTAAAAATAAATGAAAGTTCACTATAATTATATAAAGACAGTTTTGCTCCAGATAATATAAAATAATGTTCCGTTCAATCAAACAATGTTTTCTGCTCGATACTTTAAAAAGGCAATTTTAGCATTGTTTGTTGCATTACACCTACCATATAACCGATCCCCACCCCTTCCCTAGAGAAAATAAACAATGACTCCATGGTCCATTATTATCCGATATTGTGTCATAATGGCATTAATATACGTGATGACGATCACTATATTCTGTTTACGCTACTTGGAACTTATATGTTGACGAATAAACAACAAAATATAAAACTTACCTCATTTATGTTGATATTTTTCGAAAGAAAAAAGTCCTATTTTTTGTCTAGATTGCTGTATCCAACATGGGCGTAAACCAGGGGTGGGTGGGCATACGCCTCCCCCAACTATTATGACCGGGTGGGGGGGGGGTCGCCTATATAATTGTCCCCCGCCCCACTTTTTGCCTCGAAAAACTAAAATTACTAAATAATAAATCTTTATCAGTATTTCTCTTTATTGTATCAATGTAACACTTAACCATGTCGTCTTAGCGCAAATATACCGAAGTACACAAGGGATCTATAATGGCATCAAACCTAGGGGAATGTGGGGGACAGCGGGATGGTCCGTCACCCCCACTTTTTGGAAAATGTTCCGCTCCCCCTTTCAGGAACGGATTTTCTCCCTTGGTGTCCATTGATTCTGTAATGTTTGAACAGCAGTCAAAAGTATTATTTTCGAAATTCTTAGCGAGCTTATTTTGAGCGCCATGTTTGATTTTCTGCAGACATCAGACAAATCCATATAAAAATGCGGGTGTTAGTTAATTATTTGTATAACCTATTTTTATGGTACGTGGTTAGTACTTTATAAATATATTAATTTAAATTTAATATAAATGTCATATAATTATTTGCAAAGATTTATTAAAACAAAGACGATGAACGAAATACGAATATTACCGGAAATGACAGAGATGTTAAAATGGGTAGTTACCCAACTTTGTAATAAACGCGTCTTACATCTTACATTATCGTTGTGTATCATTTTCGTTTTTACTGTACTAGTCAAATTAGTAATATTTTAAATAATAATTTAATAAAATAATGGAAAAAAACTGGAACATTGGAGTTTTTTGCTATTTCCAAAACTTGTCCTTTATCGCCTATAGGTTCACGCAAACTAAAGTAATCGACAAAAATCCATGTTGAATGATGTTCAAAGTAGCGTAAATACTTAAAACAGACTATATTGATAAAAATTAATACTGGAATACGGCCCAGACTTGAAATTTTCACTATTATGGTAATTTAAGCACCGGTCATATTTATAACGTCATCCGAAGCTTATTTTCTTGGTTTCACCGTAACTCAAAATTTAAATACCCTGCTATTTGACCAAACAAGGCAGGTCGCTGGGTGAAAAAGTTACACCGCTTGATGAAAAAGTCGACGGCACACTTTGTATGAAACGGGTCACTGCACTGGCGACCCCTGCCCTTTGTTCACTGGTCCTGAACCGGCTTGTTCCAGTCACCCACTTTATTGTCTTCCCAGGCAAAAGCAGACGACACGAGCCATACACGCGCGGCCACGCGATCGTCAATAATGGCACGCGCCGCGGTCAATACAAAAGTACAATGCCCGGTTTTCGAAACGAAAGCTTATAACCATTTTCCGGTCTCCACCTTTTTGTAATTTTGCCCCAGGATCAATGGACATTATGTCAGTGATATTAAGTTTCATTCAGATTCAAAATTATGAGTGAAACTGCGTACATGTCACTCGTATGGCGATAAATTAAAGAAAAAAAAAAGTTTTAACCAATACGTGCGCTGAACTAGCCTTTTTTGTTTTTTTTAAATACTTCCATGAACAGTTTTTTTTTGTGTTCAAAGGGACTGTTTGCTTTTAAAGCAAAATATGTCACAACTGCAATTAAACGTTAACGCTCGACTTATTTCTTCACTCAATTAAACCCACAGGTCCATTAATCCCGAGCTAAACCACTAATCTGAACGACTAATCTGAACGGCAGTTTCTGAACACCTGTCCTCCACTGAAAGACGATGAAGTTAACAATACATAACGTGCAGTTTGTAAAAGGAGAATCTTCACAAACAAACTTGTAAATTTGAATGACAGGCTAATTGCAATTACTTAAGAATTTTTTTTTATCTGGTTCAGGGATGGGTCTTTATGTGGAGGTGGTAAAGTAAAAATGATATCCAAGTTGAAAAGATTAATGGCCATGCAACATGGAGCAGAATCTCACTCCATATTTAAATAAAATTAACGTTAAAAAAAGAAGATATTTATAGCACAGCATAAGGACTGATTTTAAACAACAGAAATATCTATTAAACAAGAAGTAGAAGAAGAAAAATACAAACATGAAGAACAAAATGCAACAGAAATCAAACTGGCATAAAGTCATCATAGTATACAGTCATCTTGAGAATATATTCTGATGAAAAACTGCCTTAGGATATATGGCATTCCAAAACTTTTATGCTAGAAATGATGTTCCAGCTTGTTTTAATCAGTGATCCAGTATTCTTTTCCACCTGGAATTACATTCCACCCAGAACATATCATCACCGACATATACATATAGTAGTAACTGATGTTTGTCTACAAATTATTTCATTATTCCCTTAATTGCCAACTTTATGACATATGTATTAGTCTGGTAATAGTTTTTATTAATCAGGACGTTCATATATACATTTTTAATTATCCTATAATATTCTCATTGAAATCCCTCAGCTGTATGGGTTTCAGAATATATATTTTTTTATAAATGTCTTTAAACCATGGTTAAATAATGATGCAGCCATGTTTTACTGATAAAGGTTACCAAGGATGTGTAAATCCATATAAACAGAAACAATGTCACTGAGATCTGTCAATTGGTTTGACACTTTTTGAAATTAGACAGGCAGGCAGTCATATAGGTAGGTATGTAGGTAAATAGTTAGGAAAGCAGGCAGGCAGATAGTATTGCTGTTTAATGACCAATCCTATCCACCCAGCATATTTTGAAATTAGATGCCACCAGAATCGATCTGAAAAATGTATTTCTTGTTGACTGTGTGAGATCACTTTCAGTTGATTTTATATTTTATTGCACATAACAATAATCTGTTAATCTGTGGAGGGATGAAGGAGATGGGAGGGGTTGGCCTGTGTTAATATATACTCTTATGACAAGAAATAACAATTTCTTTTAAATACAAAATTGTTTTAATGATCATAAATATATACATTAGACATTTTTCTTCAAAACACAACCATGAACACAATGAATGAAATCAAATTTCATAGCCATGAACTAATTAGACATATCTGTATGTTATACATTATTATGAAGTAAAGAAAGAAATGCATTCCAGCTTTGAAAATGTTGGTCCCTTTTTCATAAAACTTTTGACTGTCAATAGGGGTGGATCAAGGTGGGAACACAGCTGAGTTCTATTACCAAAGAAAAAGGCCCCTAAAAGCTGGAAACAGGATGTTTGTAAGTGTTTAAAAACAAATTTGTAATAAATGAAAGAAATCTCTGATGGGGAAAAGGCATTTCAGCAGACCAAAATTTTGAGTTTTATGTTTGACACTTTGTGAGAGGAGAAACATGGTGCTGTAACAAAAGTCTATATACCTCCACCCCCCACCTCAATTAGTAGCATAGCAACTAACAATGGTTCTTTTATAACCAATTTCAAATGAACAACACATCACATACCATGGCCTTTGAGAGAGCAAATTCATGGAAGAAGGGACCTTTTTATTATTCATTTTTTAATATAAATAACAGTTAGAAGAATTGTTTATTTAGTGGCTATTAGGTGTCAGACATTGGTGTTTTGCGACTCATGGTCATTATATGCATTCTCCACAGACAGGATAGAACATGCCATAGCCTTTGATAAACCAGTTATGATCCACTGGTAAACAGCCACAGACGAGAATTATTTTACAGAATACTTAGTGAGGAATATTTGTGCTAGACACAGTGAGTGCAAGTGATGAAATGCGGAGTAGGAGTGGAGTGTATGGAAAGTTTGACACAAGCAATGATTCTAATAACACATTTTTTATTTGCATAAACTGATCTAGAAATCACCTTAAACCAGTATTCTATGGTCGAAAATTAGCTTATATAAGTTAAAAAATGGGAAAAGCTCTAATAAGACAGCATTTTGTTTTGTTCCCATAAGGATCTGGTATAAAAACTCTTCAGTTTTCACTAGCCACTGCGTCTGTAGAGGTTAGTAGAACAGTATTGCACGTTGCCCAGTTCTCCAGATTTCACAGCATATCACCATCCAAGACTAAAACTTGAGTAATATCATCATGTTCATAAGTCCTCTTTAGAAAGTTGTCAGTCAGCCGCAGACCAGAAAGAGTCTGAAAATAAACAAGATATTTTCACTTGAAAAAACAACAAGACCTAAAAGTAAGTGTTTCTAAACACCCAAACCTTTTTTAAGAAGAGGTCCAACCATGATGATTCAATAATTTATAAATTTTATTTCATTAATTGGTCAAAATAAAAAATCCCATTGACCATGAACGTATCTCAAAGCACACAATTTATTTGTTTAGGCCTCATATAAACATAGCTATTGATTCTTCATTCCTCAATTGGGATGTAACTCTGGTAGTGTGTCAAGCTGAAAGGCAATGGGTTGTCAGATTAATCCTCCTCAGAGAATCCATATGGGTGTTTTCTTTTCCAGCCAGTTATTCAAAACTAGTTTATGCTGTCCTGTCTATTGCTTATCAAATATGTAGCCTATATACACATGTATATCGACAGCAGGTTTTTCTTCTGTGGACAATGTGTTGCTAATATTGTATATTTAACACATAAATGTTAACAGATGTTGTTAAAACAAATGTTCCTTTCTTTTTTCCACAATTTTCAACGAGTAAGTTGGAAAGATCAGAGAATTTTATACTGCATTTCCCTTTTCTCCTTTTCCAATTTTTGTTTGTAATTATCATTCAATAATTATACCATTATGTACCTAAGGCTATTCTCTATTTCCATTAGTCATGGTGATAAAACAAATTGTAGTTGACAGATATAAAAAAACACACTGCAGTTAATATAACTATAAATAGCCAAACCATTGAAGAAGCATTTACACAAACCATCACACAACACGAAGTAAACATTAATTAATACCAAGTGATATTATAGTTCCAAAAATCAATAAAACTAATACAGACCATGCATAAGACAATATTTACTTTGTTACTTTGTTTTACGCGCAAACAAGTGATGTGGAACTGCCCGGTAATCACTCTTAAAAGCTAATAATTATGTTGTAGTGTTTATCAATTAACTGAAGTGATAGAGGATTAAGATTTTGTATGAAAACAACAATATCTAAACTATTTTTAAAGATTTAAACATATAGAATAGATCTTTCAGGATTGTTTCATTACCACATGTCATTCTTGTGTTTTCCTTATCTATTCTGTCTTAACTATATCACATACAAAACATTGACTTGGGTAAGGTTAGGTGCTTAAACACTACTGAAATATGGCCATCAGACTTGTAAACTGTATATAGGTAATCAGTGATATCTGTTTTTAAGAAAGACAGATAAGCTTATTAAAACTGCAGTTGTTTGTTCTATTATGTAGTAGTAAAATATGTTACAAGATAGCGAGGAGAGAATGCAGCTTTAAATATGAGTTGTTTTTATTCTTATTACCATTGATAAAAAGACCATTATTCTGTATAGTACAATGATAGGGAACCATTTTCTGTACAACATCATAGCAGAGTAACATTTTATGTCCAGTACAATTTTATGAACAATGTTATGATAGAGGACCCTTTTTAATGTATACAATGATATAGAATTGATTTATAATGTTATTTTATAATCATGAATGACCTCCCACCTCAACCAGTTATTTTGCCTGTCACTCATAAGTGCTGATCATTAAAATGCATTATCATACAATAACACAACTAAATCAAAACTAATATGACTATATTTAAATCAACTGAACCAGTACATTAACTCACAGTGAGACACTCATTGAGAATTATTTTGCACCCCAGAGATTAGCTGCCAATCCAATTTGTATGGGTTCAGCTGAGGCTTATTACCACAGGCATTACTGTAAATGATTTATTTATTTATTCTGACAATAATGTCATCTGTACTAAACATGATCAGTAACATTTCAGTACCATATGATTTACAATATAAACAAAATACTGTGAATCATTTTCATTACTTTTAACATTAATTTCTTCTTTGTAAAGATTTTATGTGTCCAGTACATGGGATGTAGGATCTGAAATCAAGTTTTTTGAAAGCATATTATTTCAAAATCAATAGCCTAACCCTATTTCACTGGCTAGAAACCATTACCCTAACCACAATGGTGTTTAATGACATTCCAACACACTGGTTAATCAACAGCTATTAGGTGTCAAACAATATTTGTGATACATGAAGAAGCCCACTAGCACCACTTAGCCTACTCTTTCCAACTAGCAGAAAGGTGTCTTTTATAAATAACTTCCCACAGACAGTAGAGCACATATCCTTTGTTACACCAGTCATGAACTACGCAATGAAATTGGAAATAGTCCAACATGTCTACTGAAGGGATTGATCCCATCACCATCCACACTTCAGGCTGATCCTCAACCTCTTCTGGGGTTAGATTGTAATAGAAAATGGTTTTTGAAATGAATGAAAAGGTCAAATTTTTAGACTCATTTTAAAGAAAATATTTTAAATATTAAATATTTTATTATGAAAAATCTATATTTATTTGCCATTTTTGTTACTGTAGCAACCATACAGGAAAAGTGAAAAACTTTCATATATTGTGCATATAGTACAAAATGTTTAAAAGGTAGTTATTTGTCCTTTTTTGCACTTATTTTTCAATGGAATATACTGGGGTTTTATATGGTGATTCTCATGAT
Organism: Symmetromphalus regularis; assembly: GCA_032355785.1. Lineage (NCBI taxonomy): Eukaryota > Metazoa > Mollusca > Gastropoda > Neomphalida > Neomphalidae > Symmetromphalus > Symmetromphalus regularis. The sequence goes on from JAULBS010021151.1 coordinate 8,651, forward strand.
GTGGAGTATAGCAAATCTTTGGAAACTTGTACATTGCCCATTATCTATAAAATCTGTGAAAATAGAAAGATCAATTTTGTGTAACTTACTTGTAAGCCTGGTGTGACTGCTAACAAAGTCAATGGAATATCCATGCTCTCATTCTGTGGTAGTTTGCCCAACTGCTTGCCTGATATCCCACACCATGTTAAGCCCATACCTGGCAGATTTTGTAATACTAGTGTCAGATCCATTGTTCTTTCACTGTTAAGAGAAATCACAGTCAGCAGAAATAAACACAATCTCACTATTTGTAATGATGAAATGTCAGTACAAATAAAATACAAAGATTGAAATAACTGTTTGTCTGATCACCAATGTTGAACACATTTTAGAGTTTTCACCTATACAGAATACTAGTTATCTTAATCACTTATTGCTTCTAATTTGATTTATTCTGAAGAACAATTCAGACGCTTGACCATTTGCCCTAGACATTATTTAAAGTCTGTAATATAATACAGGCACAAACACAGGTTTTAAGGTAAGTTTGTTCAAGTGGCAAATGTTTTTATATGCAATACTAACATGTGAGGAACCATCATGAAACTCAATATGTAAGTATAGTAAGAAACAAAGATGTGTGTAATATCCTCTTTATTATACACAAAGTGAAAAATTCCCTAAACCCCCTGTTTGTCCATTTCTGTAACATGGCAGTTCAAAATGCAAAACTTACCAACAATTAGTTATTCTACAGGTTAAATTGAAGGTTGTTTCCAAGGTAGCAGTATCTGGGACAGACTCTACTGTTAGTCTTATGTCACCATAACCAGGTGCCTGTAAACAAATATAATATTATCATAAACATAATTATTAAAGACCTTCCGGTACGTATAATTATCATTAAAAAATGAATTAAAAAAAATAGACACAGTATATGAAGTGTTTTTTTTGTTGTTGGTTTTTTTTGCTAACTACTAGTATATTTGCCACATAAATGCTTTTGTTGTGTTTTTATATTTATGTTTCTGAATTTATCATTTCGGCTGAGTCAGAGATATTCTTCAAATATTTATTAGTACATATAATTAAATTAGGAAAACAAATTAAGCTCCATAAAATTCTTTCCTACTTCTGCACATAATAATTTAAAACAATCATAAATTAAAAAAATTGAAATACATGAACAATAATTTAAAACATAAATGAAAATGTTCACTGTTGAAAAAAGATACCTTTTCCCATTTAGGAAATGAATAAAAAAACAAATGGGAAGCAACTCTGACAAACTTACCACTCTCTGCAGTTGACTGGTTTGTAATCTCCCCTTCTCTCCCATGTTCGTTTTCCATACTATGTCTAGCTTGCCAATGTTTGTTACACCTTTGAGCACTTTATTCTCTCCATACAGCTCAGAATTTGGAGTCAGACAATACAAGTACTGGCGTGTATCCATTGGGTTCAGATAATTAGTTTTCCCAAACACTTGATTGTCACTGACGAAAAAAAAAAGATGTCAATATTGTATCTATAGATATTTATGTTTTCATGTAAGTCAAAGAAAAAAAGTAACAGAGAAAGAAAAAAAGAAACAAATGACTGGTTGTTTAACAACACCTCAGCACATTGTTTACTCAGCAGCTATTAGGTGTGAAACATATGTTTGTGACTTATGGCCTTCAGAGGAAACATATTACTGTCATACATACTACTCTTTCTGATCACAGCAAGGGATATTTCATATGCACCTTTCACTGCATTTGTTAAACCACTGGTTATAATGAGTAATAAACCAAATGGGTCTGCTGAAAGCTGCTGATCTGACAACCCTTTCCTACATCAGACAGACATGTTATCTCTTGAGCTGTAATCTCAATCTACCAGCACTAGTATGTTCTATAATGATTACATAACGAGATCCTGTGTTATACCAAATATAGTGTGTTTTCAATCGTACTTCACGAGCTTTGTAATCTATTTATTACACCGCGCTATAAAGTTTATATGCATGTCAATTACTTTCCTTTGCAACTCAAAACTCTGATAAAACAAAAGAGCGCAAGGATTTAAAGTGTTCTTTCACCGGCGC
>JAULBS010021162.1:0-10720 GCA_032355785.1 Symmetromphalus regularis
AATTATTCCTCAACAGTGACCCCATTGGGTTCTTTCTCATTCCAGTTAGACGTGCATGACTGGTGTAACAAAAGCCTTATGTGATGTCCTTTTCTATCTGTGGGAAAGTGCATAAAAGATTTTCAAAAAGAGTAGCCTGTGTGGTAGTAGTGGGTTTCTTCAGAGAATCGTGAATAGGTGCTGATTAACCAATATGCTAGAGTCATTTTGAAAAACAAACCATAATATAATCCCTAACTGCCGATATTGTTTTGTGTGACATGTTAAGAGATCATTAAATAAATTACTTAAATAAATTATTTTATTTTATTTCATAATTTTCTACACATTTATTATTGCTTTTTTTTTATTCTTGACTACAAGCATGAAGTTTATATTTTCAATTTATCCGTTTACCAATTTTTTAGTAGTAAAAGGACAAATAGGACCAATTTCAAAATTGCTGCTAAATATATTTTAACAAAAATATACCGGTAGATAATTTATTAAAACCATCCACTTTATTTACATTTCGGCTATAGGCCTATTTCAAAATTTGGAAAATATTTTAGGAATTACAAAATGGAGACATAAAACAAGAATAATATATTATGATATGAGAAACTGAAATATATATTTATAAAAAAGCCCCTTGTAGTAACGTTAACAATTGAGACATCGTAGGTAGTGTATGACATCACAATTGTTAATGTTACTATAACAGGCTTTTTTTTCATATATATATATATACATTATATATATTTCAGTTTCTCATATCATAATATATTATTCTTGTGTTATGTCTCCAAAATGTAATTCCTAAAATATTTTCCCAATTTTAAAAAAGGCCTATGGCCGAAACGTAAATGAAGTGTATGGTTTTAATATTATGGATGTGTTTTTATAAACTTTGCAAAGATAATAGAATTTTACATTTTGTATTTTTTTCTTTAACATACTATAAAAACAAATATTTAAAAAAACCTCTATAGGGTACAAGGTTCACTGAACTCTACAACACATTCAATTAAATCAGGATTTTATTCCAGAATATGTAATTAATGATTCTAAAATCATTTTGTCTGTTATGTTTACTGATATTGAATTTTTCTTCAACCAGGACTAACAATCCACAAACTAAGCCAGGCAGTGGATAAAGTAAACTCTACTCTGCGTAACAGCATTATTAATATATAAATCTTATTGCCCTGGGGTAAATTTCACTGATTTCTTTATATTTTTTGTGTTGCTTTTAACATTAAAATATCCAATCTTCCTAAGTCAACACAGCACTGATCAATATTATTTGTATGAAATTACAGTGTGCTGGCTTCCGTGGCTAAATCTACAGGTCTGTCAATCAACAAGCATCTGGATTATTTTACATAAACAATCCTCTGTTGTATTATACCAGATGGGCTAGTTTGTAATATGTTGCACATTATCAAATCTGTGAGCCTTACCGGTTCAGTGAAAGGATATCAGAATCTCAAGCTGAAGACAGTGGTTCAAAATCTGTCAGAGACTGGATCACACAGACTATGATTTGAAATCACCAAATGTTTCACTTAACAAAACCCATGATGGGTATATCAAAGGCTGTGCTATCCAATCTGCGAGAAAGTGCATATAAAAAGATCCCTTGCTGCTAAAAGAAAAATGTAACAGGTTTCTTCTGATAATTGCATGCCAATTTTACTAAATGTTCAACATCAGCAGCCAATACATTCTCAAATGTTAAACAAAAAAAACTTTTTAAGCCATATCCTTTATAAATTATTTTCTAGCCTTGAATGCAAATGCATACCCTAATATGCAATTCCACTCTTCTACATGCCCTAATGTCAGAGTATGTCCATTGGATGAAAGATTGAACCTATATTTGATTTAACATATAAAAAAAAGTCACTCTATCAGCATGACAAATAAAAGTTAACTTTCAGATTGTATAATACATCACATCCAAACTAAAGTAAAATATAATATCTTTAAAACAACCTAGAGAGAATGTGATGAAATTCCTTAATCTTGTGGTTTGTAATTCATGATCGTCTCCAGATGTTAATGATTGATAGATTAAGGGATCTTTACAAACGCTATCATGACATTTGTGGAAGATGTACACAACATCTGGTAATTCATTAACTGACATTGCTCAAGACATATGTAGATCATCTGATAATGGAAAGGATTGTGTTTTAACAACTCCCAACAACATTATTTATTCAACAGACTTTATTAGATTTGAAACATACTTGGTACACTATTTTCTTGAGAGAAATCATGGTACTGCCACATAGGCTACTCTTTCTAATTAACCAGGCATGGTACTTCTCTGTGAATTTGTGGAATTCTAAAAAAAAAATAAAAAAAAAATAAAAAAATCCTTGATTATTATGTCCTATATGCGTGAATGTATATGGTGTCAGTGCATCAGCCTTGCATTCAGGACAGGCTAGCATACGCAGTTGCTACGTAGTAATTTCACTGGTTCCAAATGTTCTCATTGGGTTTAACATAAAGCACAAAACCTAGTCTAATTAGCAGTTTTGTCCTGAACACAGCAAAGGCTAAGGAAGAGGAAGTGTGTGGTACCTTCTGCATGTGCCCAGTAATTGTCGTCTATGCATGGTACATGGTCATGTAAAAACTCATCATGAGGGGCAACATTTGTCAGTACCATGGCTGATTAACAGCAAGGGATATTTTATAATCCTTTCAGACAAAAAGGACAGCATATATCATGGCCTTTGTTACACCAGTTGTGTACCACTGCCTGGAATGAAAAATAGGAGATTAATCAAATAATTCATAATACATCATGTGGGCACTATCTCTTGAGCTTCATCCTGTTCCACATCCGATAATGATGTCACAGGTTGCCGTCATGTCATCATGAACCTGTCACTTGTCAGTTAATGGATAGATTAAATATTTTGTTTTGTAATTTCCTAATGTCTTGATACATGACAAAACACATTGAACCTCAATGGTACAGTGGTATGACATCACATTCTCAAGCTGAAGACGGTGGTTCAAAACCTCTCAGTGGCTGGCTCACACTTGATTACATGTCAAAATTGTCAAATGTTTGACATCCAATACTAGCAATAGTCAATTATCGATAATTCAGAGTACTCTAGCGGTGTCGTTAAACAAAACAAACAAATAAACTTGACAAAACGCATTCATATCCTATAAGAAGAAGCTGTATCTTTGAAAATTAAAAATACTTTTCTATCCTATTTTATAGGTTATGCAAACAGTTTTCTGGTAACCCATTTCAGTTTGCATAACTCATTAAAAAATATATTGTGTGAGCAGTGACATTAATATGACATTTCAAGAAAAATGTGTTCTGAAACCTTGCATGAACACTGGGCAGATGAAAGAACAGCACAATTTTCATAACACTGGCATGTAAAGGAAAGGAATGTTTAAAATGGTAACATACCACTTTTATTTTAATCAATGATTATTAGGCATGTGCTCTGTGTCATTAGTTGAATCCATTCTTTATTATTTTTTATTATTATTATTATAATTTTTTTTTTTTACATATGGTATCCAGTTTCTTGAAGGAAGATACTATTTTTATTCAATATGGTTGCTACCCAACCACCACCACTAACACATACATTTACCAGTAAGTGTCAGATATAGTATTTGCTATTTATATAGTCAACAACTATCAAATTTCAACACTTGATTTACAGAAGAAACTCATTATCATTTGCCACATGCAGTCTTTCTGATTTAAAACAATGGGGTTTTATGTTTCCCACCGATTAACAGTATTGCCAATAGTATTTCCAAAAGAATTGATAATTAAAAAAAATTCTTTAATATTAATTAATGAATATTTGCATTCATACAACAAACGGTATTCAACTGTTTATATGGTGAGCATCAGTGAGTCAGTGGTAGGATATAGGTCTTTCAAGCTTAAGACCATAGTTCAAAAACCACCAGAGGCAGCTTGAATTTAACTATGTGTCATAATTTCCAAATGTTTGACATTCAATAGCCAATGATTAATATATCAATGTGCTCTAGTGGTTTTATTAAAAAAACTAAATAACATTAATATAACATTACTCATTGTCACAGACTATTCAGATAGCAAAATAACTCAATTGTCACAGACTATTCAGATAGCAAAATAACATTAATATAACATTACTCATTGTCACAGACTATTCAGATAGCAAAATAACTCATTGTCACAGACTATTCAGATAGCAAAATAACATTAATATAACATTACTCATTGTCACAGACTATTCAGATAGCAACAGTGAATTTAGGTAATCTGCATATATAACAGCAAACAGATCAATCACCCTTAAATGCTGTATTTTCAAACCACCATATGTCAAAAATCTGATATTTCATTCTGAAATGTAACTTATGAGAATAAATGCTTTATTATGCTTTTGGAGTTAACAGTTTCAGCATGTTTTAAATCTGACTTAAAACAGGAAAATCTTGAGCTGTGCAGGTTATAAAAATATTGTCACATTTTTTTTCAAAATGGCTACCATGGCATAAGACACAGTTTCAAAACCCAGTAACTTTGATTTTTAATACATAATATCACATTAAAAGTACATTTTTGCTCTATTTCTGAACATACAGTCATATTTCTCGAAAGATAAAAAGCTGACTTATTAATGGGTTTTATCAGAAGAGGTCACATATATTCAGTGTAGCCTAATCTGAGATTTAAGCTTAGTAGCGAGTTGACAGTGTATTAGCTGATGTTGCAATCCAAATATCTTTTCATTGATCCAGGCATTCCTTTCATCTTGAATGGAGAATATTTAGAATGGGTTCAATAAGTCAACTAAAGTGCATTCAGCATCTGTATTTCTCTCAGAGATTAGTTCATGAAGCTAAGGCCTAAAACAGTGTATTTCTGTAAACTGACAAGTTTACTTAATATCTGCTGAAAATACTGATGTTCTCTTTAGCACAAAATGTCACCTCTTCAATTGCAGTTCCTGACAGTAAAGTCATTGATATGTCCCATTAATAAATTATTCAGTGGAATGTAGTGAGCCTCTGTGGTCGAACACTGGAATCTCAAGCAGAAGACTGTGGTTCAAAACCTATCGATGGCTGGCTCACACTTGTCACAATTTTCCAGATGTTTGACATCCCATAGGTGATGATTAATAAATCAATGTGCTCTAGTGGTGTCGTTAAACAAAACAAACATCAGTGGAATGTGATTTCATACAGAAAACAATTCTGGGTCCCCGATTAAAACTGGAGCATAAATATTAACCCTAAAATGAAGATTCTGGATAATGTTATATCCTTGGACATAAGATTCAAGAGGATTCAACATAACATGACAATACCAGATCTTTTTATTTAACTTCTGTACAGATTACAGAATGAATTAGCAATTTAGGCAGTTTTCCATTCCAACTAGTGATCCACAACTGATTCATCAAAGGCCGTGATATGTGCTGTCCTCTGTCTGTGGGAAAGTGCATATAAAAGACCCTTGCTGCTTATCGGAAAGTGTAGCATATGTGACAACAGCAGGTTTCCTCTAAAGAAATATATCAGAATTAGGATATGTTTGATGTCCGATAGCTGATGATAAGTTTAAAATCAATGTGCTGTAGAGGCATTGTTAATTAAAACAAACTTTACTTCACTTTAACTTCTGTAGAGATTGTGGAATTATTTTCTCATTATGGTTTATGGATTCGTCGGTCCTTTGTGGATACCCGACCCACCCAATCAATCATTGTTTAATTCATTGTGTTGATTTTTTATTTTTCAGCAATTGGTCCGCCAGCTATCAGTATCATCCCTCCAGGAAGAGCAGCTAGGTAGTCTTCAGTTGAGTATGGAGTACAATCGAGAGACCTCCATCCTCACCGTCATCGTTATTGAGGCTAGGGACGTTGTCTCACGTGACTTCAGTGGCACGGCGGCACCATATGTCAAAGTTTCTCTTCTTCCAGAACAACGGAATATACTGCAGAGCAAGGTGCATGAAAAAACTGTGAATCCTGTGTTCGAGGAAGAATTTATGTTTGATATTTCTGGAGTTAAACTGCCAAAAACAACACTGGAGGTTTTATTGTATGATTATGATCAGTTTTCACAGGATGAGTGTATCGGGCAGGTGCATGTGCCATTTGATGGGATAGATTTTTCTCAAAAAGTCACAATGTGGAGTGGAATTAATCCTTTTGAAAAAAAAGATGTAGGTATTTTTACATTTATAAAAATATATATACATGTATATATTAATACTAGGTGTCTGAGAATTACCTGTGCAACTTCTGTCTGTTATTAATAGTCAGTCACAAATGGTGCACATATCGAATGTTTGTAACATTGTTACTTTTATAAAAGAAACTTTGGAAATAACAGATTCTAAAAAATCTTGTTTAATAATACTACGTGTGCCATCATAAACTTCATTCAAGGATGAAATTGTACAGATAATTTTAAGACACCCTTTATATATTTTCTTTACAAGTCCATATATGTTTCATTAATTTAGAATATATGTGAAGGTCAAGGATTTAAAATGCTAATCAGAGTACAAAGTTGTGGACATGCTGTAAATTCTAGCCTAAGCAGAGCTTGTTCCCAAGAAAGGGAAGAGTTGGAAAGCACAAGGGACCACAATGGAGGCCAATCCGGTAACCAAGTGTGACCAAAAAGCTGAATTTGGAACAATTTAAGACCTGTCAAAATTATTTAATTGTCGCAAATTGGTTTGTTAGTTTACAATTTAATCAGAAGCCAGTTAATGAATAAACCTCATTGAGATTGTTATATAACACAATTATAATGCTACCTAGCTTATACCAGCACTTGTGGCACAGTGATTAAGCTATCAGTCTTGTGGCTGGTTGGTACTGGGATCAAATCTCAGTCGAGGCATGCGATTTTAAATCTTCATACCATCTCCAACTCAGAGTGAGTGTTCCACAAGGCACAGTGGGTAGGTGTATACCACTTACACTGAAAAATGGTTTAACAAAAAAGGCTGTGGTATGTGCTATGCTGTCTGTGGAATAGTGCATATAAAAGATCCCTTGCTGCTTATCGATAAGAGTGCCGCATTAGTGTGGTGGCCGCAGGTTTTTGTTAACTTCATCTATGTTTAGTGTACATATTTCTTTAGTGGGTGTCATTCAAATACTGTAGTTTATAACTATTCTTGCTTTTGAAGACAGAAGATGTTTAGTGTACATTGTATGTCATACAAAAGTTGTAGTTTATAACTTTAGTACTTGCTTTTGAAGACAGAAGATGTTTTTATTGGAGATCTTCATTCATGGTAAAAAGTAAAGTTTGTTTTATTTAATGACGCCTCTAGAACACAATGATTTATATTTTATCATCGGTTATTGGACATCAATCATATGGTCATTCTGACATATGTATTTAGAGGAAACCCACTGCTGCCACATAGGTTACTGTTTCCAATAAGCAGCAAGGGGTCTTTTATATGCACCATCCCATGGTCTTTGATGAACCAGTTGTGGACCACTGGATAGAACGGAATATAGCCCAAACTGCAAATGGGTCCACTGAGAAGGATTGATCCAATGACCGACTGGTTCATTCTACGATTTGAGCTACATCCCGCTCCACTATCAGTAGAGCACAATGATTTATTAATCTTCAGCTAATGGATGCAAACATCTGTTAATTCAGACATGTACTCTTTAGAGGAAACTTGCTACCTTTTTTCATTAGCTGCATGGTATCTTTTATACTTATGTACATTGTCCTGCAAACAGGACAACACCTACCATAGCTTTTGATACACTAGTTGCAGAGTACTGGTTGGGTTGGTGAAAAAAACTAAGAGAAAATGAGTTTAATAAAGGGTTTAATGTCACAACCAAAGCACTGAGCTAGATGTAATCCTTACTAACAGATAGAACTAAAAGAAAAACCAACAGGGTTCAAACTATTTGATGCTTTGGATGCTTTATAACCCTATCAGTAATACATTGGATACAAGTACAACGAATAAATTTCAATGTTCTTGAATTTCAGAAAATAACATTTGTCCTCTGTGGCTAAAAACAAGAAAGTTACGGTAATTCTGGGATAAGGAATGATTCACATTTTAACCTCCGTAGGTAAATAAAAAGTAAAGTTTGTTTTATTTAATTTTAATGCATAGTAATTTGAGAAAACCGCTAAGCAGAAAGGGGTCTTTTATATGCACCATCCCAGACAGGACAACACATACCATGGCCTTTGATGAAGCGGTTGTGGACCACTGGTTGGAACACAAAATAGTCCAAACTGCAAATGGATCCTCTGAGAAGGATCGATCCAACAACCGACCGGTTCACAGGCATTTAACCATCACACTAAAAACAAGTCATTTTATTTTTAACTTTGAAAAAAAAAACTTCAATGGCAGACCATATTCTCATATAATAGGATTTGGACTGCTCAGCAAAAAATTAAATAAGGCAATCGAGAAAGGACAGAAATTCAATGTAGCCATAACAACTGCTCCAGAAATAGAAGTAACCAGCCAAGTTGGTTGAGCTGGGCAGTCGGCGGACTCTGCTGAACACTGCAGCTAGTACAGTATTGATCACTTGCAACTCATTCACAGATCTTCAACAATTAATATGTCAGTCTCTCGCTTCCAAACCACATACTGTAGCTTCAACACAGGCAGTTTTTCATTTCTACTTGTATCATACAGGGTGTCCCTAAAGTCTGGACACACTCATATTTAATCTGTGAGACGAATAAAAATATAGTTAGTTACAAATAGTGATATTTCCTATGTGTCCAGACTTTAGAGACACCCTGTACATCTTTCGGTTCCAAACCACACTCTGTAGCATCAACACTAGCAGAACTTTTATCACTTCTACTTGTATTGTATACAGGAGCGGTGTGTAGTTCAAATGATAGTGTCCGCCTGTGAACCGGTCGGTCGTCGGATCGATTCTTCTCGGTGGACCCATCTGCAGTTTGGGCTATTTTCTGTTCCAACCAGTGGTCCACAAATGGTTAATCAAAGGCCTTGGTATGTGCTGTCCTGTCTGTGGGATAGTGCATATGAAAGACCCCTTGCTGCTTATCTGAAAGAGCAGCCTATGTAGTGACAGTGGGTTTCCTCTAAATACATATGTGTCAAAAGTGATTATATGATTGACGTCTAATAGCCAATGATAAGATAAAAATCAATGTGCTCTAGAGGTGTTGTTAAATAAAACAAACTTTACTTCGTATTGTACACAATGTTTTTGCCAGAGAGTAAAATGGGTAAAATTCCGTACCCTTAAACTTTCTGAGGATATGACTTTGTACCCTCAAATTGTTTGAATTTTATTTTAAAGGTTCTTCAAGGAACCAGAGACAACAAAGCCAGTATCAATAATCAGTTACTGTTAGCATACAACAGTAATCATAGCAGAGTTCATAATTGACCAAATGATGTGGAAAAATAACACTAAACCGAGTTGTGCATCTTAAAATCAAAACTTTTTTTTCTGGCTGAAACCCCAATACATCTAGCTTTTTAGCCAGTGATTCAAATCAAAGGTGCTGGTATGTGCTGCCCTGTCAGTGAGAACATGTATGTAAAATATCTCTTGCCGTTAACTGCAGAATACCATAGAGACTGCTACAATTATAATTAAATAATGTTTCTTAATCATTAACAACACTTTATTAAGAATATGTATTAAATTCTAACTATTCCTGAAGTGTTTTTATTTTCTGATTTGATTTTGATTTTCCAAGGGAAACTTCTATTTATTTATAAGCCTTGTATATTTTACCTAGTAGTGTAAAACTATGTATTACCTAGTGGTGTAAAACCCAATATAGACTTCCTGTATTTTACCTAGTGGTGTAAAACCCGGTATAGGTCTACTGTATTTGACCTAGTGGTGTAAAACCCAGTATAGGTCTACTGTATTTGACATAGTGGTGTAAAACCCAGTATAGGTCTACTGTATTTGACCTATTGGTGTAAAACCCAGTATAGGTCTACTGTACTTGACCTAGTGGTGTAAAACCCAATATAGGTCTACTGTATTTGACCTATTGGTGTAAAACCCAGTATAGGTCTACTGTATTTGACCTAGTGGTGTAAAACCCAGTATAGGCCTGCTGTATTTTACCTAGTGGTGTAAAACCCAGTATAGGCCTGCTGTATTTTACCTAGTGGTTTAAAACCCAGTATAGGTCTACTGTATTTGACCTAGTGGTGTAAAACCCAGTATAGGTCTACTGTACTTGACCTAGTGGTGTAAAACCCAGTATAGGTCTACTGTACTTGACCTAGTGGTGTAAAACCCAGTATAGGCCTGCTGTATTTGACCTAATGGTGTAAAACCCAGTATAGGCCTGCTGTATTTGACCTAATGGTGTAAAACCCAGTATAGGTCTACTGTATTTGACCTATTGGTGTAAAACACAGTATAGGTCTACTGTATTTGACCTAGTGGTGTAAAACCCGGTATAGGTCTACTGTATTTGACCTAGTGGTGTAAAACCCAGTATAGGCCTGCTGTATTTGACCTGGTGGTGTAAAACCCTGTATAGGTCTACTGTATTTTACCTAGTGGTGTAAAACCTAGTATAGGCCTGCTGTATTTGACCTGGTGGTGTAAAACCCAGTATAGGTCTACTGTATTTTACCTAGTGGTTTAAAACCCAGTATAGACCTGCTGTATTTTACCTAGTGGTGTAAAACCCAGTATAGGCCTGCTGT